>CAWUFW010010578.1:395000-682584 GCA_963921515.1 Calotriton arnoldi
AAAATGGTTCTTAAGTTGTGCGACGTGGATCTTTCAGGTATAAAGCCAAACTGATCTGGTAGTATCAAGCGTGGCATTAATGGTTGGAGTTTGGTAGCCAGAATTTTGGCAAGGATTTTCGAATCTAGATTAATCAATGAGAGAGGGCGATACGAATCACATTGGGACGGAGATTTGTCTTTTTTAAGTAGCGCTATAATCAGGGCCTGCCGGAGGGAGTGCGGCAATCTGGTTTAGATCATTTCTGGAAGAAAGATCGCAGCAGGTTTGGATGCCCCCGTCTTCCTCTGCTCCACAATCTGTGTCCACTGGAGTACCGCAGGGCTCTACCTTGAGTCCCCTCCTTTTTAATATATATATGACCCCACTGATTTATTTGGCGGAGGAGCTGGGCGCCAAGATCATCGCCTACGCCGATGATACCCAGCTCCACTTGGAGCAAAAATGACTCATCCCCGGCTCAAGCTAGAGCCTGTCTTTCGGCCGTTTTTCAATGGCTCCTTTCTGCACAGCTCAAGTGCAATGAGGATAAGTCCGAAATCCTCTTGTACGGCACCTTTCCCTCTCAGTTTAAGGAATCACTCTGGCCGGCCGAATATCCTCTACCCAATTCTGAAGGCCAGCCAGTGAAAAATTTAGGGATTTGGTTCAATGAAGATCTTAGGTTCACCACCCAGATCAAAAAGCTAGCAGGACAATGCTTTGGCACCCTGAAATCACTTAGGAAATTTCTTCCTTTTCTGCCTAGGGCTGCCAAAGAAATGGTCACCCGCGCTCTGATACTGTCGCGGATTGATTACACGAACGCCCTTTATATTGGCCTACCTGGGTATCAGTTGAGGAAACTGCAGGTAATACAGAACACTGCGGCAAGGTCTCTACTGAACATCCCAGGAAGATAAAGCAACATCTGCATGATCTTCACTGGCTGCCGGTGGCTGAAAGGGTTAGGTTCAAGGCCCTTACCCTGGCGCACGCAGCCTTGCACCATTCGGGCCCAGTATATCTCAGGAACCGGTTTAAGTTGTATGTGCCCCCAAGACAACTGCGCTCTGCGGCACAGTTTCTGGCAGTGATTCCGCGTTTTCGCCTCGTGAGAATGGGCGGTAGCTCCCTGGCCAATAAGGCAGCAGTGGCCTGGAACGCACTCCCCTTTGAACTTCGCTGCATACAAGATGCAAAGCTTTTCAGGAAACGCCTGAAAACGCTGCTTTTCGTATAATCTCTCTAGTTGACCCTCAGCTCACTTGCAAGGTACCGAGCCGGGACACTCCCGAGTAGCCGTGCGCGATATAAATGGATATAACATAACATCTGCCGGTCTCGTGCGCCTCTGCATACATTTCAAGCAGGTAGGGTGCCAACAGATCTACATAAGCTTTATAAAACTCTGCTGACATGCCGTCCGGCCCCGGGGCTTTTTTGTTCGATAAGGAGAGAATTGCTGCCCTCACATCGGCTTCGTCAATGGGTTGGCGGAGAAACTCGCGCTGGCCATCTCCCAGCCATGCACAAGCAATATCAGAGAGATGGTCCTCTAGGGCGTCGTCGTTTAGACTCCAGCGAGAGGTATACATAGATGCGTAACAGTCCCTAAACTGGTCCACTATATCCTGGGGTGCGAAGTGTTCGCCTCCCTGAGCATCCACTATTTTGGTGATGTGGTGGTGTTCAGCTCGAAACTTAAGTTTGAAAGCCAGTGGTCTGCCAGGTCTGCCCCCCTCACCGTACGTCCTGGCGATGTGTCGACGTGATATATAGTTCATCTCCTGTTGTGCTAGTGAGTCATATTCCAGAATTTGCTCGTGTATGCGGGCTAACGTGGAGGTGCATGGTCGGGACGTATACTCTTTTTCCAGCTCCCCCAGTGCAGTCTCTATTTTGTACAATTCACCTCTGATATCCCGCAATATGCCTGCTGTGGTGCTAATGCAGACCCCTCTCACAGTTACTTTAAAGGCTTCCCACAAGGTAGCCGCACTATCGACTGTGACTAAATTAAATTCAAAGTATTGTACTATCGCTTTCCGGACAGTGTCTTCATATATAGGGTCTAATAGGGCCTCCGCGGAGAACCGCCAGGTGAATGGACGGCGTGGATTAGTAGGAATAGTGAGGACTAGTCGCACTGGGTTATGATCGGATAGTGTGCGAGGTAGAGTCCCAACCTCCGTAACCCATTCATTGGCTCCTCGCTCAGTAGCCAGTAGTCCAAGCGGGACCAGCTGTTGTGTGCAGGCATGGCATGTGTACCCTCGCGTGTCTCGGCGTTACGAATGCGCCAAGCATCCACCAACCCAAGTTCCACCATGGCATTCCTGATACATTGGGCTACCTTTAATGTGCGAGATGCATGAGGACTAGATTTATCTTTCACGGGGTCCAAATGTGTGTTGAGATCGCCCCCCCCCCCCGAGAATTGCTGAGTCCGGCCAGTCACGTAACTCATTGAGCATGCGATGAAAAACTTGTGGTTCATCCACTACAGGGCCGTACACATTGACAATAGTAATCAGTGACATACCCAGCTTGCCATGCACCATAGCACAACGCCCTTCGTCGTCAATGTACGTTTTTAGAGGTGTGAAGGGTGTGCCTTTTTTGACCAGGATCAGAACCCCTCTAGCGTATGACGAGTAAGACGAAGCGAGTTTGTATCCAGCCCATTTACGTGCAATCCCAGACTCCGTTCTATTGGTCAGGTGCGTCTCCTGTAGGAGAGCAATTTGAATTCCCTGTCTATCTAGATAAGCAAATATGCGTCTAATCTTTTGAGGGGAGTGGAGCCCACGAACGTTCCATGTCAAGCATATGCATCTATCACCCATATCCAGAGTGGTCCTGGTTATGTAACAGCATGTTGTGATTCAGGCTGCACATAGTTATTACAGCGCACGCAAGTCGTGTCCAAGCTATCAGTGCAATCACAGAAAAACAATTCCAATAGAAAGCAAAGAAACCCCCATTACCCGCCCACCACCCATCAGCATTATTTGGATCCCCTACTGCTGCCCATTGTAACAATCCCAATTTGCCAAACCCCAATCCCCCCACCCACTTCAGCAACCCCAACCTGCCAAAGCCATCCCATACCCCCCCACAGTACCCAAAAACAAAACATATTGTACCAACAGTGTTGGGGATCATCCATCGAGGAGCGCAGAGGCACAGTTCCCCTCCCAGGGTGTGCGGGAGGTGGACGGAGAACTATATGAGCAGAGTTCCTGCCCCGTTACCTTCATCATTAACTAACTGGCATGCTAGGCAATTCCCCTGGATAATAATAAAATCTTATCTGCATGGTCAATGCCCAGGTCACCAGTTCAAGAGGTGTCCACTATCTGGAAACAGTTCGCACCACCAGTGCCCAGTTCACCAGCAATCGACATTTAGTACATTGGAATAAGCAAGCTACGAGTCCCAGGCGAGGTGTAGTTGGCGATCATTCTGAACCTTGTTGCGATGAGGCGTCGCCTGGCTGGTTGGAGGCTTCTCGATGCTTCCGCTTAATGGTTTTCGCATAGCCCAGTGCCGATTTTAGAGTATTGAAGATCTTCCGTCAATGTCTATGTGCAGCCGCGCAGGATACAACATTGCGTATGGGATCTTCTCCGCGATGAGGAGCTTTTTGGTTGGTAGATATTCCTTTCTCGCCGCCTGCACTGCTGCTGTAAAATCCGGGTAAAAGGCCAGGTGGTTCCCTTCATGGATTATATTACCCTTCTCTCTAGCCAGATGTAAGACTGTGTCCCGGTCTCTATAATTAAGCACGGGGCGCGGGGGAGCTCCCGGCGCTGGTCGGGCAACCAGTGACCTATGTGCTCGTTCCACAATCAGCATCCTTGATAGATTCTCAGCTCCAAATATCGACTATAACAAGGTTTCAATGTAGGGTTCTAGACAACCAGTATTGGTGGATTCGGGCAGTCCCGCTATGCGTATATTGTTACGTCTGGATCTTGCCTCCAAATCTTCGTTCTTTGCCTGTATCACGGCCAGCACCTTTTCCATGGCTAGGGTTTTTTCTGTTGTTTGCTGTAGTCCATCTTCGGCTTCAGAGATGCAGGTTTCTGCTTCCCCTAGTCGCAGCGCATGTTTGTCTAATTTAGTGGACATGTGGTCCATTCTGAGATTCAGGTTGTCTATCTTGCCATCGATAGATTGCAGACTATTTTGTACTGCTAGTAGCGTCTTTTCGATGACATTGAGACTGTCTGAGGGAGCGTCGACCTCCGAATCCGAGGCCGCCTGTTGCCTAAATTTAGTGGACTTGCGAGGCTCGAAGGTCAAACGGGGCTGGTTTCGCTCGGTCTTCCCCATGGTTCTCCTGTATTCTTGTGTTCCAGGAATGTGTGCAGCCGCTGTCTGTGGGTCAAGATGTGTAAGCGATTCTCGCACCTGACACCGCAATCTCCGTGGCAGCACGCCACACCAGTCGGAAGGAGCACGGTCGCAATATCACCTCTGATGCAGAACCTTGATGACACTTCGATAGTAGGCCCTCCACAGCTCCGAGTGAGTTATTTGATTAGGGAGACCTCCTTGATCAATCCCGCGTGTCGGCGAGGCCCCATCAAGTTTCTCAGTTACTGCGGGCAATATCAGGCGCCAGCACGACACAGAAGAGGGCAGCTAGGCCTGTGCGATCTCTGTGGCAGGTTCGTCCAACTCTGGCTCAAGTTACACCTCCAGCCCCAAGCCGCGTGCGAGTGCCCAAATTGTCTATACTCTTTGGGGACTGTTGCCGCCATGCGCCCCAGTTCCGCGCACCCCACGCAGTGTTTCAGACGGGGACGTTAGCCTCTGATCAAGCACACTAGGCCGCTATCAAAACTGCCCCCGTGCTCCTTACTGTGTCTGCGCGTCCGTTCGGCTGTTTGTTGATAGCGTGTGAGGTGATAAGGTGCTTGTTTGGACTGTTCGGCCCGGAGTCGATCGCCGTCTCCGGCGCTGGGTCCAGTCGCAGTCCGGGCGTCCGGTGGGTCCGCGCCCGAGCGCTAGCAGCAACACCAGGCCCTCGATCGTCCGCACCACACCCGGGCGTGCAGTTCCCACCTCGCCCCACAGTGCGATGGTCTCAGGGGCACACGCCTCTGGATGGGCGCTCCCTCCGGGGAGTCCTCCGTCTCAGTATTTCTCTGCGTTTTTCCTTCCGCGGGCCCTTTCAAGAGCAGGGGCGCACCCGCCGCGCTAATATCAGGCTCACTCACCGGGGATGAATGAATCAGGCCTCCACTTACTATGCCTTCTCAAACACTGGTGTGCCGGCGGTATCGCTGGTTGGGTGGCCCGCAGGTTACGGCATGGGTCCCAAACGCCGTTCGCAGTCACCGATTCAGGGCTCTAGCCGATCGGCGCCGCCATCTTGTGAGCGCCGGTCCGCGTTTTTGGACTCCGATAACAAAGGTGAAATCAGGCAGCCTCACGGAGTTCACGCTCCTCCACATCAGCCAGGGGTAGCCCGCAGCACAGTTCCGTTATTTTTGTCCGATTTCTAGCGCGGGAACAGCAGGATTTTATATTTTATTTGCTCCGTCCGACGGAGCTGCGTTACAACGCAGCCATCTCGCTTTGCGCTCTCTAGCGCCCCCCCAACTCATTAAAGCCTTGCCTGTAAAGTAGTATTGCTTCTTTGCAGGCTGTTAAAGCTTATCTTCATTCTCAATGTTGTTATAACACATGGCAGCTATGGTTATTTTCCCTAAACCACACAAACCAATCTTGTCATGTGTGCCCACTTCACAGCCTTCGATTTCTTTAAAAAAACATTCAAATAACATTTTGGGGCTATATAAAATAACTGCTAATTTAATATCCATGCATGACCACCTAGAGTACAAACAAGCATCTTATTTACACATATCTACAGCTGAACTATAAAAACCTGGTTGTTCAGCCCAGATAACATAGGTGAACAAAGGTGACCCTCTTTGAAATCTGATCATTTCAACCAACCAATTTCTCACACACAAGTAGTATCGCAGACCTGACGAAAATATTGAAAATAATTAATTTGAAAAAAAGAACCAAGATAGTGTAGAGATTAAATCATATTTGGTGTTCTGGGAGTGTCCTTTGAACTGGAGATTCTGTTTCAAAATATAACAAAAGAGAGAGCAGTGAGCAGGAGAGATTTTATTTTACACATGGTAAGAAGGAAGGGATTTCCTTCATTTAGAATGGCAAAATTGTTAGATACAATGCAACCATATTCAGCTCAGTCCTTAGTAAACAGACTATATTATATGCACAGTATATTTGTAGAGTGCAGAGTGAAATATGCTATTTATTACCGTTGCTGAGTGTCGGGAGGGGCCATGACTCACGAAAGACGATGCCTTGAGTAGGTTACGATGCCCCTACCCTCTTCTCAATAATGGTAACAAAATGCATATTACATTTCATATTTGCATGCATGGTTTACGCCATGGCTTTGTTTTAACAAAAGGTATTTAACCAAAACCAGGATAAACATGCTTACATTTGTACAGTAAAGTCAACTGCCAAGAAACCTCGAGACTATTAACAGAATTGTATCTCTGTGTAAATTAATTGTTACATACAATATGAGTCAGTAAAGCGTTATTTTCTCATGTCAATTTTACTGTGTTAACAAAATGGAAACTGACATTTGCACCACAATAAAAAATGTGTGAATGTTTATTTGTACAGTTGGCCAAAATAACACACATCGTTGAGCCACAATTTTTTCACTGCATAGACTGTATGCAACAATTACTTTACACAGGGAAATAACTCTTAACAGTCATGAGAACTCTTCAATGTAACTTTTCCCTGGTGCATATTTTTAACCCCTGGTTTTGGTATGCACATGAACACATGCAATGGCATAAACAATATATGTAAATGTGCTGTGTATAGTATGCCATTTATTATCATTATTGAGGGAGGGTCATTATGAGTCACTCATGAGTCATGGTGGTCCCTTTCTACACTCAATGGTAATAAATACCATATTACATTCGGAGTACCTGCATATTTTTTCAATGAAAAAATACAACGCAGTTACTAGGGCAGTTATGGTTGTGGCTCAAAAGCACAAAACCACTGAACTGCGCCAGTTATATTATGCAAAGCACACCATAACTTGTGTCCTGCATATTTAACCATGTTATTTCAATGAATTTCTATTTGTAATATTCAATTAATTCCCAACTCAGGCAAGGCTCTGCACTTAAGCCACCCCAGCCACAGCCACCCATTCCTTCAGCCATGTGCACCAAACTCCTGCTCTGCACGGTCTTTGACACTTTGTGGAAGTCGCAAATCAAATGGCGATAAACTCACTATTTAAAATGCAGCTGTCGACATCACAATCACTTTTTGAGCTGGAAATCACACACAGCTTTCTATGTTTTTTTACCGGTATATTAGGCAAGTTTTCTACACCTCTGGGGTCAGACACGTGATAGGGCCTCCCCTTTCCTATGGCATTTTGTTTTTAGGTCTCGCCTAGCGTTGCTGCGCACATGCGGAGCTCGCTCGGCGAGATTTATTGCAAATGAGTACTTTTAGAAAATGGCTTTAAGCCCCGCCCCTCATTTCCATTGGGGAGCGTCAGCGTTTATGGTAAACGCTGGCATCCCATTGGAAAGGAGGGTTTTTCGTTGTCTCCCTTTCGCTTTTTGCTCGGTTCACCTCGGACTGGCTCGCCTAGCTACACGGTTAGTCGTGAAGATTTTTCTTATCTGCTTGTTTATTTAACAAGCAGATAAGAAAAGTCTTCACGACAGCTGTGAAGCACACGAGCCAGTGCTACGGGCTTCCTGCAACCACGCTGCCTTCACGCCTGGAGCATGCACCAGTCGGCTCTGTGATTGGTTGGGGGCAGGCAGGCACAGAGCTCAGAGGCGCAAGGGGTCACAGGGAGGACACGGGTATTCCGGCTGCTTCGCCTTCTACGCGTCGGCCCTGGTGACCCCCCCCTTTGTATCAGTGCGGCGCCCTTTCACAAGCACCACGCGGGTTGTGGTTTAATTGTTGTGTGTTTTCGCTGCTCCCTTATCCCACTCTCACTGCTCTCAACCCACCCTCCTTTCTCCCCTTCCCTTCCAGTCACCGGGCTCCAGCTTTCATTTTTTGTTATTAACTCTTCGTGAGTATTACGTGAAAGACATTCAAGCGGTTCTGTCAAGAGTAATTAAAAAAATAACGGGATATAGGAGAGAACAATATGCATTCAAAGTTACACTACATTCAGTTAAGGGAAAAATGTGACTTGATTCCGGTGGCAGCCGCTTGTTTTACATCGCCTTTAGGCCCTTCACATTGCTTTGTGGTCCCAGAGAATGGGGTACATATTTTTGGGTGATTAATGGTTAGAAATGCTTTGACAATGTATAAATAGTTAATTCAGGCACCATTATTTATTAAAACAGGCCTAATGCATTTCATAGTGTCTTTTATTAATTTATGCGTATTATTAAAGAAATCGCAGGAGGCGCACTCATAATTTCCCCTCACTGGAGTGCCCGACGGGGGGTGAGTGTATGGGGCATTCTGGAAAGGCCCGCCTCCATTACTCATCCCTCCCGGCCCCCGAGTGCGTTGTTCTTATCTTGGACATAACGGAGTGAATAGCTGAGGATTTGCTACGCGAGAGTTGATTTAGTCAGATCTGGTCTGGACCTGATTGTGTTTGTTTTCCTCAGGAAGCAGGCAAGGCCGGCCTGGCAGGTCACCAGGCCATGTGCACAGAGAGAGAGTACAGCGCCACGGGCCCCTGCCGTTACAGCGCAGCGCTGGCCTTGCAGAGCCACGCGCTGCTCCGTTATATGGCACCGACCTTACCGTGGTTCACCAGCAACAGAGTGCATCTCTGGGAGTGCAGCATCGGCCATGCAGGAACACGTCCGCCATTACAGTGCAGCACTGCACTACATGAACCGTGCTACCGCTGCCCTGCAAGGCCTGGATGTGCAGTGCGCCTGGTCTCACGTTTGTTGGCTGCCACCACAGCACGCCCCACCCCCACCGGATTCATGATAGCTATTCACTGTTATTCTTGTTTGAGTTCCCGCCTGCAGACCGCTTCAGCTGGATCTTGTTGAAAGGCCTGTTTTGTACAATCCCAACACATACTTGGGTCAACCTGCTGCTTCTCATGTTGCGAGTATATCGGTGTTCTGTATCAGTGGCGTATGTCTTTGTCGGTGGCACTTTTAGTGTTGTGTATCTCTCCGTCTTCTCTGTCAGTGACTCTGTGTGTTGGTGGTTTTATGTGTGTATGTATAATTGACACCACAGGTGTCAATGCAGTTCTATAATATGCCTAATAAATATGTTAGCTTTCACCCACGATAATGTAAAGCATAAATAAACAAGCATTAAAAATGCAATAGGTCTCGCCTTTCATTAAGTTAAAGCCATTTGCTTTGCTATACAATACCATTAGCGAAGCAAATGGCTTTAACTTAATCAAAGGCGAGACCTATTGCATTTTCAATGCTTGTTTAAAACAGCACACAAGTCGCTACTCCTAATCGATTAACAAATTTCAAGATAGCAAAATAAAAATGCTACAGAGACCTTCACCAGCCAGTCGTATTTGTCTACAATTGAAATAAGATCAACAGGTTTAGAAAATAACTGAATCACAACTTTAAACAGCAAAGATATACAAAAAAGTGTTAACCCTTTCAAGCTCACCCATTTATTATCAAAAACTAGGAAATGGATTTTCATAAGAAAAACACACTTTTAGTTAAGTTCTACTTTCATGCCTAGTCTGATGTAAATCCGTCCACCAATTTTTGCTATTGGTGAGAGAAGTAATTCCTATGGGGGTAAAAATAGGATAACATTTTTTTTTCAACCACTCCTCAACTTTTTTCCCCCTTCACAAATGTACACAACATTTGACATGCAAGACCTTAGCCGACTGCCCTGTTAGATTCCAAAATGTCACGCAGATCTTCCCTCGGGCGGCAAAGTTAAAAGCAAATTAAATACCTCTGGTGACATCATAGCCACAAGGTCAAAAGTCAAGTGGCTTCTGAATGTCACCAGAACCCCGAAATGGCAATACAGGACTCTACATGGCTGCTTGGGGGAGGGTTAGCTTGACAAACGTTCTTTGCTATAAAGTGCAGATAACAATGGACATTGATGGGAATTAAAATGTTTGTGTTTTGTTTACCTTTCTTGATTTAATTGTTGTTGTAAACAACGGACAATGGTGGGGGCCGTGTACTTATGCAATTCTGTGGCTGCTGTGTTCATATAATTATACATTTTACAGGATTTACCACATAAATTGCAGATTTCATATAAAATGTTTCTAGCTCAAAAGGATGAACATAATATTGCCAAAGAAGGCACTACCTAATTTAACGTTTTGGGCACATAATTTAGATAATCTTGCCGTAGAATCTTAGTATCCTGACAATGGTGAAGGCAGAGTGGTTTGAGGGATGCAATTAGGATGATGAAACCCATATTCATGGGGGAACAGCAACATGTTTTAGTTCCCTCTAAAATATGGGTTGTTAAACCACAGCACGTTGTGCAACACCACACATACACACAATGTATAAACACATACAAAAGCACAATGTTTAAATTAAATAAAGCTTTTGTACTGCGATTACGGTGGCGGTGTGCGTTTGTTAGTAATTCCGAGGTTAGCTAAAACACAATCAAATACACTGAAGTTGGCAGTCACAAAGGAAAAACCAGCTCTGAAACAATTATCAAGTGCTCGTAATCAAGTGTCGTATCAAGTACTTAAACAACCATTTTTCCAGCACATACTGAAATGGTCTCCCAGTCTTTTTTTTGTTTTTTCTTACCATGAGTTACTAAGGATTCCTTTCATGCCACCATAGTTGGGATTTCCATACTTCATGTAGTACTGACTTCTTTTAGCTGCTCCAAGTTCCTTTTTATCATCTTGGGAGGAAGGACAAAAAATATCTTTACATCCTCTCTAAAGCAAGATAACGACAGCCTGGGGTGTAAAAACAAATCACTTACCCATATATTATGCTTTTCAGTGGCAAAAGGAGCAGAAAGGCGAATAGTGCTAACAAACTACTAAATACTTGCACTTAGGCCACAGAAAAAAAAATCACTCTCACCTCCATCCAATACAACTCTAGGTACTTGTCCTTAATGTTGAACTACAAACTTTTCTCCACACTTTGTAAGATGGAAAAATACTGTGATGATTTACTGACATATTAAAGTACACACTTGTATTATTAGCTTATGGAAAGCGATATAAAATCAGTTTCCACTACAGCACAAGCTGCAGAAGTCATGTTGAGCTGCAAATCACCTTTCTAGTTTATTTTTAGTTTTTTTAATCAGGCCTCATTGAAGGTGGGACTAAGACAACATGATGGGAATGTTTCCAGTGGTTTGAGTCTGAAATAATGAGTGACTTCCTTCTTTCCTTCGAACCTTATTGAGCCAGCAACTACAGTATGAAAGGAAGAATGAAGAGAAAACACTCTAGAAAAGCAGTAAGCCAAGAATAAAGCAGTGGAGACATTAACACACAAGTAAAAGAGAAGACTGTATAGACAAATCTGACATCCGACAGGATCAACAGACAAACTTACTCAATATCACTAACTATTACACGGCCGCATTATCCACAAATCAACCACCTCCACCGATCCCCTATTCAAAGCGATTCACTCACACAACACACATATATGCCAAATGCTCAAATAAACACAGGGACTGGTCTCCTCCTTCCTAGAATCATCCAAACGTGAGCTAAACTGAGATCCACATAACTACAGATCCTTAACTACACATCGAAAACACACAGATTTAACTTAGAGTTCAACAACACAACATAGGCTACAATTGGACCGGGAGCCCCCCCGGGCAAATACCAAACTGGGCATGACCGAGGCTCTGGCGGACGCCATGAGGGAGCTGGGGCTGGTGGATGTGTGGAGGATGAGACATCCAGACAGTAGAGCCTTCTCCTGTCATACCCCTGCGACAAACACATTTAGCAGGCTGGACCAATTTCTTGTATCCGCGACCCTGATCTCCAGGGTAGGAGAACTAGTATACCTTCCAAGACAGAACTCGGATCATTCTCCCATGATGTTAGCCCTATGCAATAAGAGGCCCAGGTCTGCGATCCCGAGATGGAGGCTTCAAACCGAGGCACTTACTGACTCACCCTTTGCCACTAAGTTAGGAGAGGAGCTCTCTAGATATTTTTAAACAAATTGGTGATCAGCGTCCTCTAGGTCTGTGGAATGGGAGGCTATGAAGCTGGTGATCCGGGCTATTTGCATTAATGCAACCTATGGTGTCCGTCAACAGCTTGAAAGGGACATTAACCCGTTGCGTGCGTCGGACGGCCCCCGGCCGTCCAACGTCACAGTGCACGTGTGCGGAGGACGGCCGGGGGCCGTCCGAAACACGCCCACTCATTAATATGCCCGCACCGCGTTCAACGGGTTAAGGCTCCAGGAGGGGAAATTAGCAAAGTGGGAGACGTCGCTGCCGATGACCCCTCATCTTCTAAATGACTGGCAGGGTGGCACGGGAACAGCTGCTGGTGGCATTATATAGGCTTGAAAAGTTTCATTACACTGCGTATCGATAGCGTTTATTGATTAAGAGCGAGACGCCGGCTTCCCCATAGTGCAGATGCAATCCGGTGAGGGGCATACAGTATATTGTCAACAAAAAATCCTGGAAATCTTGGCCGATCATTTAGCCAGGGGTGTATGCGGAGGGGATGACTGGGTTTATGGCCGCTCTGGACTTGCCTTGCTTGGAAAATGAGGCGAGCCAACTGTTGGAAGACCCAATATCTAAAGATGAAATCCTGGGGGCCATACAAGCTTTAAAGCAATCCAAAAGTCCAGGGAGTGATGATCTACCGGCCGTGTTTTATAAGAAATTTGCACACGTACTAGTAGACCACCTTTTGGAAGTATACAACGAAGCACTTCAGAGGTAAATACTGCCAATTTCTATTAGAGAAGTGCTGGTAGTCATGATAACCAAGGCAGACAGGGATACCCGGTTGCCAGGATCGTATAGACCAATTTCCCTTTTGAATATAGATATAAAAATCCTATGCGGGGTCCTGGCAGCCCGACTGCAACTGCATATGCATCATCTAATTCATCCTGGCCAAGCGGGCTTCATCCCTAAACGAGGTACTGCCCATAATGTACGGAGGCTCGCCCATGTATGGCACTCCCCCCTCATTGGATCAGGAGGATTGTGCCCTGGCATTATTGGATATAGAGCAGGTGTTCGATTCGGTTGGTTGGGTATATCTCTGGGAGGTCCTGCGAATAATGAGGGTGGGGGTACAATTTCTTAAATGGGTACAATTACTCTATTCAGCCCCCCATGGCAGAATACGAATGGGGAGGTGGGTCTCGAGGGCCTTTATAGTGCAACGCGCCACCAGACAATGATGCCCATTATCGCCACACCTTTTTGCAACAGCGATGGAGCCCTTGGCGGCAGTTCTGAGAGGCAAAATGGCTGCATTTGGGAGACTAATCAGGGGAGACTACTGAGGGAGACTAATCACGTGGTATCCATGTACGCGGACGATACTCTTGTGTATCTCCGGCAACCTGTTCAGGCGATACCGATATTGTCGGACGTCCTCCGGAGGTTTGGGAGTGTATCTGGGTTGCAGATTAATCCCGGGAAATTAAAATTGATCCTAATGGGAAGGTTGGCTTTGTTCTCAGATGGGGGGTTGCCGGAGGTGGGGCTCCCCTGGGTGAGAACCGCACCCAGGTATCTGGGGATCAAATTGGCTGCGACGGCTGAGCAGTACCTGACGCTCAATATAGGGAAGGCAATCGAGGGAACACGAGGTTCTGTGCGATTCTGGCAGGGATTGCCTCTATCCCTTATGGGAAGGATAGCCATAGCCAAAAGGATCATTTTACTGAGATGCCCCTATGCGATGCAGCATTCCAAAATACCTCGACATTTCTTCGTAAGTCTAGATAGCTTATTGGTAGATTTATTGTGGGGTACTAAGCGTAAAAGGGTTGGCCTGGCCACACTGCAGAGAACGTGGCAGGATAGGGGATTGGAGGTTCCCTGCCTGGAATTTTATTATATGGCTGCACAGCTGCAACATGCTGTGCACTGGCTGGATGATGATGATGACAACTGGGAAAAGAGCCTGCTGGCGGGAACTTTTGGGGTACAGCCGCTACCTGAACTGCTAATGATGGGGAAAAAATGCCCCAGACATGCCCATACATAATTAGACACGTGGCGGAAATATGGGAACTCGCGGTCAGAAAGGTGCTGCGACGGGCACCCTACGCCCCGGACATGCCCCTATGGGTAGTACAACCCTCTTCTAAAATCTCGGCTTCTATGTCTGTACATAGATGGCAGGAAGGGGGGATGCCCGACGATGGGAGACCTATATGATAATAAATAGTATATTACCCGAGAGCAGGCAATGGACACCTTTGGTTTGGGCACTGGGCAGTTCCTCCAATATGAAAAAATAGCTCAGGTGGCTAGGGAGCTCTGGCCCATGTTTCCAGAGGAGCCCCCCCATTACTAACGCACTACAGGTCCTGTTAGATATGGCCCAAAGACGAGGACTTGTGCCGCATCTGTATCGGGCAACCCGAGAGGACAAGATAGGTCAGACACTCCCTGTACAGACAAGATAGGACACAATAGTAGGGGACCCCATAACAGCTAAGGACAGCAGTAAAATTCATGAGTGAGTGAAGCAGGTGAGTTCGAACACTGGCTTTAAATTGATACAATATAACTTTGTCCATCAGACATACCTTACCCCCAAAATGTTAAATAGGATCTACCTGGACCGCGCGGGGCAGTGTCCCAAATGTGAAGAGGCGGACGCTGACTTTATACATATGCCATGGCTCTGCTCGGATCTGTGCCCTTACTGGACCGATGTCCTGGCTAAGTTACAAGAGGCAACGGGGTGGGTGATACCCTGAGAGATCCGCACGGTATTACTTGGTTTGCTGCCCCGACCTAAAAGCAAGAACCTCAGTAGGAAACTCGTTCTCCTGGGACTGGTGCTGGCAAAGCGCTGTGTAGCTATATCGTGGCTGAGTCACAGTCCACCTAAAGTGTCGTAGTGGGTGCGGGATGTGAATGAATGGGCTACAGCTGAAGTGGTTCGAATGCAACAGATCAGACGGGATGGAAAACTAGCGGATGACCTATGGGACTGGAGGGCAATGCTGAGGGACATGCAGACTGATCGATCGCCCACTGCTTCCCAGACTAATGACAGAGGGACTGAACGGTCAGCAAGACAATAAGGTAACGATTATGAGAGGTAGTACACAACCTAGAAATAACAGGTGGCACACAGGGTTGGACAGAAGGAAGAAGGACATACACCCAGACATGGAAAGGAGGGGGGTGGTATAGTTAAGGGAGGGGGGGGTAGTTCAGTTTAAATAAAGGTTTTTGGCGATCAAGAGATATCTGTTAAGGGAAAAATGTCACACAGGAGGAGGAGGAAGAGGGAGGCAATAACATCGGTAATGCTGCTTTATGAGGAATAGAACAGTGTATGTATACGCCTGTTTGTTTATTTTTCTCTTTTCACTTGGTTAATTGATTTTCCTTGCAGCAAAGTTTCAGAATATGTTTAAAATGCTGTACCCTTTATTCCTGTCTCAAATGCCAATAAAGATATTTAAAAAAAAAAAAAAAAAAATAGGCTACAATTACAAAGGACTTTCACCTCCATCCAATACAACTCTAGGTACTTGTCCTTAATGTTGAACTACAAACTTTTCTCCACACTTTGTAAGATGTGATGTGATGATTTACTGACATTTTAAAGTACACACTTGTATTATTAGCTTATGGAAAGCGATATAAAATCAGTTTCCACTACAGCACAAGCTGCAGAAGTCATGTTGAGCTGCAAATCACCTTCCTAGTTTATTTTTAGTTTTTTTAATCAGGCCTATTGAAGGTGGGACTAAGACAACATGATGGGAATGTTTCCAGTGGTTTGAGTCTGAAATAATGAGTGACTTCCTTCTTTCCTTCGAACCTTATTGAGCCAGCAACTACAGTATGAAAGGAAGAATGAAGAGAAAACACTCTAGAAAAGCAGTAAGCCAAGAATAAAGCAGTGGAGACATTAACACACAAGTAAAAGAGAAGACTGTATAGACAAATCTGACATCCGACAGGATCAACAGACAAACTTACTCAATATCACTAACTTTTACACGGCCGCATTATCCACAAATCAACCACCTCCACCGATCCCCTATTCAAAGCGATTCACTCACACAACACACATATATGCCAAATGCTCAAATAAACACAGGGACTGGTCTCCTCCTTCCTAGAATCATCCAAACATGTGAGCTAAACTGAGATCCACATAACTACAGATCGAAAACACACAGATTTAACTTAGAGTTCAACAACACAACATAGGCTACAATTGGACCGGGAGCCCCCCCGGGCAAATACCAAACTGGGCATGACCGAGGCTCTGGCGGACGCCATGAGGGAGCTGGGGCTGGTGGATGTGTGGAGGATGAGACATCCAGACAGTAGAGCCTTCTCCTGTCATACCCCTGCGACAAACACATTTAGCAGGCTGGACCAATTTCTTGTATCTGCGACCCTGATCTCCAGGGTAGGAGAACTAGTATACCTTCCGAGACATAACTCGGATCATTCTCCCATGATGTTAGCCCTATGCAATAAGAGGCCCAGGTCTGCGATCCCGAGATGGAGGCTTCAAACCGAGGCACTTACTGACTCACCCTTTGCCACTAAGTTAGGAGAGGAGCTCTCTAGATATTTTTAAACAAATTGGTGATCAGCGTCCTCTAGGTCTGTGGAATGGGAGGCTATGAAGCTGGTGATCCGGGCTATTTGCATTAATGCAACCTATGGTGTCCGTCAACAGCTTGAAAGGGACATTAACCCGTTGCGTGCGTCGGACGGCCCCTGGCCGTCCAACGTCACAGTGCGCGTGTGCGGAGGACGGCCGGGGGCCGTCCGAAACACGCCCACTCATTAATATGCCCGCACCGCGTTCAACGGGTTAAGGCTCCAGGAGGGGAAATTAGCAAAGTGGGAGACGTCGCTGCCGATGACCCCTCATCTTCTAAATGACTGGCAGGGTGGCACGGGAACAGCTGCTGGTGGCATTATATAGGCTTGAAAAGTTTCATTACACTGCGTATCGATAGCGTTTATTGATTAAGAGCGAGAAGCCGGCTTCCCCATAGTGCAGATGCAATCCGGTGAGGGGCATACAGTATATTGTCAACAAAAAATCCTGGAAATCTTGGCCGATCATTTAGCCAGGGGTGTATGCGGAGGGGATGACTGGGTTTATGGCCGCTCTGGACTTGCCTTGCTTGGAAAATGAGGCGAGCCAACTGTTGGAAGACCCAATATCTAAAGATGAAATCCTGGGGGCCATACAAGCTTTAAAGCAATCCAAAAGTCCAGGGAGTGATGATCTACCGGCCGTGTTTTATAAGAAATTTGCACACGTACTAGTAGACAACCTTTTGGAAGTATACAACGAAGCACTTCAGAGGTAAATACTGCCAATTTCTATTAGAGAAGCGCTGGTAGTCATGATAACCAAGGCAGACAGGGATACCCGGTTGCCAGGATCGTATAGACCAATTTCCCTTTTGAATATAGATATAAAAATCCTATGCGGGGTCCTGGCAGCCCGACTGCAACCGCATATGCATCATCTAATTCATCCTGGCCAAGCGGGCTTCATCCCTAAACGAGGTACTGCCCATAATGTACGGAGGCTCGCCCATGTATGGCACTCCCCCCTCATTGGATCAGGAGGATTGTGCCCTGGCATTATTGGATATAGAGCAGGTGTTCGATTCGGTTGGTTGGGTATATCTCTGGGAGGTCCTGCGAATAATGAGGGTGGGGGTACAATTTCTTAAATGGGTACAATTACTCTATTCAGCCCCCCATGGCAGAATACGAATGGGGAGGTGGGTCTCGAGGGCCTTTATAGTGCAACGCGCCACCAGACAATGATGCCCATTATCGCCACACCTTTTTGCAACAGCGATGGAGCCCTTGGCGGCGGTTCTGAGAGGCAAAATGGCTGCATTTGGGAGACTAATCAGGGGAGACTACTGAGGGAGACTAATCACGTGGTATCCATGTACGCGGACGATACTCTTGTGTATCTCCGGCAACCTGTTCAGGCGATACCGATATTGTCGGACGTCCTCCGGAGGTTTGGGAGTGTATCTGGGTTGCAGATTAATCCCGGGAAATTAAAATTGATCCTAATGGGAAGGTTGGCTTTGTTCTCAGATGGGGGGTTGCCGGAGGTGGGGCTCCCCTGGGTGAGAACCGCACCCAGGTATCTGGGGATCAAATTGGCTGCGACGGCTGAGCAGTACCTGACGCTCAATATAGGGAAGGCAATCGAGGGAACATGAGGTTCTGTGCGATTCTGGCAGGGATTGCCTCTATCCCTTATGGGAAGGATAGCCATAGCCAAAAGGATCATTTTACTGAGATGCCCCTATGCGATGCAGCATTCCAAAATACCTCGACATTTCTTCGTAAGTCTAGATAGCTTATTGGTAGATTTATTGTGGGGTACTAAGCGTAAAAGGGTTGGCCTGGCCACACTGCAGAGAACGTGGCAGGATAGGGGATTGGAGGTTCCCTGCCTGGAATTTTATTATATGGCTGCACAGCTGCAACATGCTGTGCACTGGCTGGATGATGATGATGACAACTGGGAAAAGAGCCTGCTGGCGGGAACTTTTGGGGTACAGCCGCTACCTGAACTGCTAATGATGGGGACAAAATGCCCCAGACATGCCCATACATAATTAGACACGTGGCGGAAATATGGGAACTCGCGGTCAGAAAGGTGCTGCGACGGGCACCCTACGCCCCGGACATGCCCCTATGGGTAGTACAACCCTCTTCTAAAATCTCGGCTTCTATGTCTGTACATAGATGGCAGGAAGGGGGGATGCCCGACGATGGGAGACCTATATGATAATAAATAGTATATTACCCGAGAGCAGGCGATGGACACCTTTGGTTTGGGCACTGGGCAGTTCCTCCAGTATGAAAAAATAGCTCAGGTGGCTAGGGAGCTCTGGCCCATGTTTCCAGAGGAGCCCCCCCATTACTAACGCACTACAGGTCCTGTTAGATATGGCCCAAAGACGAGGACTTGTGCCGCATCTGTATCGGGCAACCCGAGAGGACAAGATAGGTCAGACACTCCTGTACAGACAAGATAGGACACAATAGTAGGGGACCCCATAACAGCTAAGGACAGCAGTAAAATTCATGAGGGAGTGAAGCAGGTGAGTTCGAACACTCGCTTTAAATTGATACAATATAACTTTGTCCATCAGACATACCTTACCCCCAAAATGTTAAATAGGATCTACCTGGACCGCGCGGGGCAGTGTCCCAAATGTGAAGAGGCGGACGCTGACTTTATACATATGTCATGGCTCTGCTCGGATCTGTGCCCTTACTGGACCGATGTCCTGGCTAAGTTACAAGAGGCAACGGGGTGGGTGATACCCTGAGAGATCCGCACGGTATTACTTGGTTTGCTGCCCCGACCTAAAAGCAAGAACCTCAGTAGGAAACTCGTTCTCCTGGGACTGGTGCTGGCAAAGCGCCGTGTAGCTATATCGTGGCTGAGTCACAGTCCACCTAAGGTGTCGTAGTGGGTGCGGGATGTGAATGAATGGGCTACAGCTGAAGTGGTTCGAATGCAACAGATCAGACGGGATGGAAAACTAGCGGATGACCTATGGGCCTGGAGGGCAATGCTGAGGGACATGCAGACTGATCGATCGCCCACTGCTTCCCAGACTAATGACAGGGACTGAACGGTCAGCAAGACAATAAGGTAACGATTATGAGAGGTAGTACACAACCTAGAAATAACAGGTGGCACACAGGGTTGGACAGAAGGAAGAAGGACATACACCCAGACATGGAAAGGAGGGGGTGGTATAGTTAAGGGAGGGGGGTAGTTCAGTTTAAATAAAGGTTTTGGCGATCAAGAGATATCTGTTAAGGGAAAAATGTCACACAGGAGGAGGAGGAAGAGGGAGGCAATAACATCGGTAATGCTGCTTTATGAGGAATAGAACAGTGTATGTATACGCCTGTTTGTTTATTTTCTCTTTTCACTTGGTTAATTGATTTTCCTTGCAGCAAAGTTTCAGAATATGTTTAAAATGCTGTACCCTTTATTCCTGTCTCAAATGTCAATAAAGATATTTAAAAAAAAAAAAAAAAAAATAGGCTACAATTACAAAGGATAACAGGACTTTTACAAACAAGAAATTACCATCTGCAGTAGAGGAAACAATATAAAAAGTACTAGCAGTGTATGGGTGAAGGATGAGATACCACACATATTTATATCTTTTAAATGCTAGACGTTAAAGAACATTCACTTTTATGACCAATTGTATCGTATAGCGCTATGTTTGAAAACAATATTCTGCCAATGGGGAACTAGTGCAAGACAGACACCTAATTTAACAGTAATGGTATTTATTTGTTTGTTTATTTATAAAGTTTTATATAGCGCGAACATGGTATAAAATGACTGCCCCAGTTTCACTGCCTCCAAGTATGAGATCATACTGAGTAATAGTGACTTAAGACCCTGCTGCTGCGTTTACAAAAAGTGTCCAAAAATCCAGTAACCTAAACGTTCCCCTCAAAAATCAAGGGTCTGACATTAGTCAAACACAAATGATGGTTTAAGGGTACTAAGAGTCTTGGTATCCACTTCAACAGGGCTACCATCATCTGGCATTTGGTGTCCAGTGGGTGGAGACACAGTCTATGGAGACCAGGTTAGACACCAACTGGTCCTTAAATGGACTAAGCCCATAGGTATAGACTGTTTCAATGGATGTTTACTTCTTTTGATGTTTTCCAGAGAGATTTGTCAAACAGTCAGTCAAGCTCTGAAATGCCCGACAATACGTGGGAGGAGCAAGCCATACAATATCAAATACTCACAAAGCCAAGTGCCTAGGCAAAAGCCAATCAGATCAGGGCTTCTACTCACTCCGATTCTCTGCCCTGGGAGAGAACGGAAATAAGTTAGACTTTTTCTTGGCTGAAGAGGCCGGTACTTCTAGAAACAGACTATGTGTCCTGGTTTGTTGCCTACCGGCTGCATGAATGGAATGAGGTTTGTCCCATGCACAGTGGAGGTATCCAACAAAACTTGTGGCTGCCGCTTGAGGCTTGTACGCTATCTCCAGCACCTCTGAGGTCATCCAATCATCCTATGGCAAAATATCAACACCACTGGTTTGCACAGAACCCTTAAAATGGACCACTTAGCGAAAAGAGGGTTGTCAGGTTCTCCATCATTATCCTCATCCCAAGAAGGGGAAGGGATAGGGACACCAAGAGTATCAGAGTATGAACCAAGAAAGGCTAAAATCCTTGAGAAAGCCACCGGCCTAGAAATCCTTTTTATTTCCAGAATGACCTCCTCTGTGATATCAGGGGCTATTTTTGTTGCAGTGGAAAGTATTACAGTTGTCATGGGAGTAAACAGCGGTATGAAACCTGTATCCACTGGTATGGGACAGACAGAATCCAGCGCAGTGATGGCTTTGTGAGAATAGGCACTGATGGTGCTGTAGGCTGAGGAGACTTGCAAGGAAAACGTAGTGGCTCTGGGTGCTAAAGCTACCAGTGCTGTAGAGGCTGATATTGAGGGAACAACAGTGACTTTTGAGGGTACGTCCAAGATTCCAGACTGCTGCATATTAAATACTGACATCATAGCTTTTGGAGGAAAAACGTCTAATTTGGAAGATCAAAAAGGGTTTAAAATAGGAGGTTGAGTGCACCTCCCCACCCCCCCCCCCCGGTCTTCTTTTCTCTTTTCTTCTTCTGAAAGCCTTGATCCCTCTTAAAAGGAAAAGACTAGTGCTTATGCTCTTTATGAGAATTTTGCTTTAGATGTACAGAGAGCACCCACTGTGAGGCCATAAAAGGCCCAAGTATTGTTTACTTTGATGTATGATGGCAAAATATGTCCCAAAGTAGACAACAGCTTCACCAAGGTTTGTGGCATAAGATCCAGGGTGATCTGTAATACCTTCAAGTTTAACTCCGAGTATCCAGAAAAGAGTATGAGCTAAAAACAAGAAAAGCATGGAGCGGAGACCTGCAGTCCGATACACAGGGAGATGGTAGGAGTTTGGCAGCACCTGGTCAGTCTGCTTCTGGCCTTTGCATCA
Source organism: Calotriton arnoldi (assembly GCA_963921515.1). Lineage (NCBI taxonomy): Eukaryota > Metazoa > Chordata > Amphibia > Caudata > Salamandridae > Calotriton > Calotriton arnoldi. The sequence goes on from CAWUFW010010578.1 coordinate 417,272, forward strand.
GATATGTCCAACATGCCCGGCAGGAAGCACACTTCCCCATTGGGGTGTCTAGCAGTGACGAGTCCAAAGGGGACCAAGACCTGAAGAGATGAACCAAGTGTTCTAAAATGGAATCCTGAGATCCCGCCCGTTGCGCCAGTGACCCCAGCACAGACTCCTGCTTCCCCCTTAGAACTAGAATGGGCCGGGGGGGAGGGGGTTAAAGGATCACATACTCCTTGGTGTGGTGAGCCTCTAGAGTCCAGGTGACACTCCAGCGTGACTGTTACCAGATCCTTACCAAGGTAGAGAGACTTGCTCAACTGTTAGGTGCAAGAGGCCTGCAGCAAAGTACCTAGATGAACGAACCAAGTCAACTCTTTGGTTTAGTGACGGCTTGAAATTCCCTGCTGGCGTGATGAGGAGATCTGACGGGGCACTGGAATCTCAGGAGAAAGAATGGTTTTGATCCTAGGACTCTCAAACTCCCAAGAGCTTTCTGCCTATTATCCGAATTGTGACAACAGGGTCTTTCTGCAAGGTAATTTTGCATTCCAGTGGGATGTCGGCTTCACTTGGACCTAGCATGGGGGAGGGTCCCCAGGAGAGGACACAAGACGTATGTGGTGCCTCACTACCTCGCATGCAGACAGAGTACTAAGTAGCACGCCCCGTGACTGAGACCCCCCTACTGATTTCCTGACTTTTCTTTCTATTGATGTAATCCCACATTTCTTTGGGTACCAGTGCCCCCTTACTCATCATTCAATCCAGGCGTTTTTCAGAAATTGATTGCAAAGTATTTAGAGGCTATTCATGAAAAGCTTTCAGGAGATGTGCTTTATTAGATATAGTAGAACAAGACAACAAAGAAGGAACCATGAGGGATTTGTCTCTATATGCAGTGTTGCAGCACAAATTAAAATACCATATAAGTGTATGTAATGTCGGGAACGGAAAGCAAGTGCATTATCTATGGTTTTTGCGTTAGCTTTATGTACCACTAAAAAAGAAAAAAAGAACCATCAGTTAATGCTCTTCGCTCAACCATCTGGACAGTTTCCACCAACATACTCTAGGTGTTAGAAAGGGACTAGATTGCAGAATACCTTCTTGATGTTATGTAGGACTATATTTACTTTAGGATCTTTTTTCTATACTGAACAGTGTTCTGAATCAACTCACACGTACAGGTCTTTGTCATTTTTATATAATTCTTTAAAGACTTGCTACATGCATTGATAGAAGAACTAAGAGTGAAACGCAGTAAGGATTGGACGAGGCCTAATCAAAAACATTCCTGAGCAGATGTGGTTTTAGGATCTACTACCCCCTCTGAGTCCACCATATAATCCCCACCTCATCTTGGGACACACATTACATCATTACAGATCAGGAATATAAATATGTTCAATGCGAGGGTAACAAATTTAAAACATGTCGAGTGTCTTCCCAGTTTGACAATTTCATGTGCCACAATGACAAACATTTTTAGGTTATAAATAAAGATGCACAACCATCGTCTGCTCTACGGACAAACAATGGGGTTTTTCACTGTGTAGTTCTAATTTAACAGGGCATTTTCCTCCAGGCATGCAATATTTGATCGTGGGGAAAATGCATAAGGCTTTTGTAGCTTGACCATGGACTCCCTGGAGGTTCATATCTAGTGATTACCGAGCAGTGGCATGATCAAGCACACCCTTGTTCTAATTTATTCGGTATGGCTATTGACTATAATTTTAGTGGCATTTCGAAGCCAGTGCAGCTTGTTACAATAAGAGTGCAGACTAAACTTGCCTGTTTGATCGAACTATAAGTCTAGTGGCTAAGTTCTGCACGTTTTGAAGTCTGTAGACAGATGTTCATAAGTGCTTAAATGCAGAGGTTAAAGCAGAAGTCGATGTTTTCTCATACAGGGAAATTAATATAATCCTCTGGATTTTCCCATTTGAGAAAATGAAGAGTTATTCTTCAATAGATTTAAATAAAACTGCCAACATCAGAGTACGCCACAATGATGACTTACTTTCAAAAGTTTCATTGTGTGCTTTTTTTTTTTACAGAGGTGCTTCCGATATGAAAGGAGAGTCAGTAAAATCTTGTAAGAAGCTAAGGAGCCACTGAGGCTCAAAAAAGTGTCCAACACCTCTTCATGACTGCATGACAGAATGGCCAGAACTACTGGCCTAGATTTCTAACTATAACTTTACTGCTGACCATATTATACATAAGTGCCCCTCTTCAGATTAGCAATTCTTTTTCAAACTCTCACAAACCAATAATCTATTAGTTTTCTTATCCGATTAACTTCAGTATCCTCAGACAACCCTTAACTCTAGTGATGCAAACCGAACTATTAAACACTCTTTCTCAAATCTTTCTTTCCCTCCAACTCCTGCCATTTTTTACTCTCCCCTTTCTCCCTGATAAATTGCTCCAAGTGTCATTTTTGAAATGTCTGCTTTCAGAAGTACTACCTTTTCTGTGTTGTTATATACAGAAAAACAATTTCCAAATGGATACAAGCTCTCTACTATTTTTAAACCACAGTATGAATAGAACGGTAAATAAAGCCTTTATTCTCTAAATTAAAAAACTATGATAATGCAAAAAGAAATCTCATACTCAAAAATCCTGAAACGTTTTTAGGTTTCGCTTGTGAAATCTCTTGAAATAAAAAAAACCCTAAAAATGGGCTTTGAGCCCACCTATTACTTACCCTTGCCATTGATTGGCTCCGAAGTCACTCTCTTTTTCTTGCTTCTCATTGGGCATGCCCTCTTTCTTCCCCTTTCTCTTAAATTCTTCCGGCCTCCCTCTCCAGTTCTTTGGACTTCGCTGGAGTTTGGGCGAACTACAGTGATCTGCCTGTAGCCAGTGACCTTCCAATGGGCGCTCACTTGCAGAGATTTTAAACTAGCACTCCATAAGATTGCATTTGTTTTAAGGCCCTCTTCATCCCTACCTGTCCCTCCATCTGCGTCCTGATCTTGCTACATGTCCTATCCGTCCCAACCCCTCCCGCTTCATCTTTGCATACCCCCTCCCTTCCAACATCTCCCGCTTCATCCTTGCATGCCCCTCCCTCCGACCCCCCACTTCGTCCTTGCATGCCCCCTCCTTTCCACTCCCTCCAGCATCGTCCTTGCCTGTCCCCTCCCTCCCATCCACTCCTGCTTCATCGTTTCACATCTCCTCCTTCTCTCCCCTCCCGCTTCATCCTTGCAGACATCCACATTCCCAACCCTCCTGCTTGGTTGTTGCACGTCCCCTTCCTCCTCCCTCTCCCTACCACCCCTTCTCGCGACGTCCTTACAGATCCCCTCCCTCCCACTTGGTCTTTGCAGGCTCCCTCCCTGCCACCCCCTTCCGCTTTGCCCTGGCATGCCCACCACCGATCTCGTGTTCTGAATCTCCCACCTGCACTGGGCACTTTTCGTTACTTTGCTTCAGCAGCCCAGGCATTACTCTCCTGCAGTGCCTCCCTGACAGAGCTGCGACTTAGAGCCTAGGCAGCTCCGAGAACCATAAATTAATATTTATATGCGTTTTTTAAGTTTGATTGTCTTTGCTTCAGCAGCCTAGTCAACAGTGCATGTATTTTAAGGCCCCCTCTATCCCTCCCACCAGTTTCCTGATCTAGTTACATGGCAGGGCCTTGCACTGTCCAACAGTACAAGGCTGGGCTGGTGGCAGCGAGAACAGTTTTGGGTGAACAAGTCAAATAGGTTTCAGAAACTCCAGGGGATGTCCTTAAGTGAGGAATCCAATTTGTTCGCAGGATGGAAGAATTAAACCATAACATCCTCCCATTGCAGTGAGGAAAGCAAATAGATTCCTGCTTGCAGCAACTGTTCAAGAAACAGCATTTCCCGAGGTAGATTTCTAATGATTTTGGGGACGTTTGAGTTCTCTTCTCTTTGAAAGTAAGCCATTTCCATGGCCCATGAATACAAAGATCAGGATAAGCAGCGACAACTTTCTAAACTGTCAGATCCAGCTGTGCGTCTGTTTCCATAAAACTTCCCCAAACATGGCCCATCCACCTCAGAAATTAACAGAGAATCGCAAATACCATTTATTATAACAGGTTTCAAGCCTCCGTGTACATTGAGAGTTTAGGCAAATGGCCGTAACATCAGACAGGGCCAGGCTGGGGAGCAAAAAGAAGGCCCGATTAAAAATGAGCTTTGGCAAGTCAACTGGTTTGGCCTATGCGAAATCTATTGGGTTTGTCAATGTTTTTTTACATGTTGCACAGGAGTTGATCTACTGTGCAAAAGAAGTCAAAAAGAGCTATGACGCGGTCAAAACTGGCCGCGTCTTAGGGCTTTTGAAAAATAAAACTTTAGGCCATTTAGCGCAGCAGCTCAACTGCTGTGCAACATGTAGAAAAACAATGACAAAGCCAATAGATTTCGCACAGAATCTATTGGCTTTGCCAAAGCATGTTATTAGTTTCACTAGCCACAACCTTCAGTTCATGTTGGTAAGGAATGCAGCTTCGTAAACAAATGTAAATAAATATAGCACTGTGCGTCTGAGAAGATTAAACTGCCAGTTAAACAGAAATGTATGTTTCCAAAGAACATCTGAAAAACCATGAGAAAACACATTAGCTGAATTCAGATTGCATCCCTGACGAGGACTTTAAAAAAATATTTTGCGAATGCAAACAGAAGTTGTGAGCGGATTGCAGTTTATACCAATAATATGGAATTTGCTACTTTGGAAATTCAAGACGGTGATTTGGCAAAACATAACTGCCCACATTAATGTGAAGTCCCCACCTTAAATTAATTTCCCTACCATAAGAGACCCTTTCAATTTGAGCCCACCTCTAGTACAGTTTTTCCTGAACAGTGACTGAACAGACCAATATATTGCCCCAACTCTCAGCAGCGCCCCCTTGCTTAAAGTCTACCAAATGCGTTAAAGACAAATCCATCACTGCGGGATGCATCAATGTACAGCAGCCAATCCCGTTCATGGTCCGATCCAAGACGGGATCATCACAGGCATCAACTACACAAACCTCTGCCCTCATTTCCTTCCAAATACCTTTCACAGTGTGATAAACATTGTTGAAATCCAAGTCAAGGTATTAGAAAAGGTATTGAAGTCACACCTGTTGCAGCAGACTCTTCATAAGGTTTGGTCAGTTTACCTTTTGTAGCAAATCTCATGAGCAGTTTGTTTCCTTTGAACGGTTTGATGGACAGACGAGTGTCATTCCGCAGCAGCGAGTCTTCCTCTGCCTGGGACAGGGAGTCAAGCTGTGGAAGAAACAGAACGGCAATCAATGTTATTTTCTGCTTTCCAGCCAGGCATCAGGAATAGGTGGTGGTGGTACAGGCTCCAACACAGCAGTCATCCATCAAATCCAAAAGCACAAGCGATCCCACGCGAAAGCAGAGGAACCACATGTCCAGTGAAGCTAAACATATTCTAAAAGCTTCCAAAAGTAATTCAAAATAGTTAATTACAAAGTAAAAGTTTCGTACATTTTTTTAAGCACATGGTAACTAAGAAACCGTTTCGTTGAGAGATCTGTTTTTCTTTTAAACCCGACACAATCTGTTACTGTACAAGACAGCTGATGTTAAGACAGATTGTGTATACTGCATGTTCTCCTCAGTATCAGAAGAATGGGCTTGTTGCCCACTAGTGCTGCCAAATCTTATATATACGTATGAAACACTTGCAACAGTCTGCTGAGCATATGGATTTCCTCTTTGTGTGCAACTAGGAGTGTGAAAGCTGCCAGTTCTTTTCTATCTCAACTTGTAAGTTTAGGAACTATTTGCTCTTTATCCACGTTAATTTCTCATATATAGAATTTAAAAACTGCAGAGGAACAGTTTAATATGAAATGGAGCGGTGTTGCTTTCCACTTTCCAGACTTTTGAAGAAGGAGTTCCATGGGAGAGTGAAAAAGTTAGGATGATTGTAAGGCACTTAGCAGCATATATCCGAGAAACATAAGACATTTATGCATTTTTTTGTCATTTGTTAGAGCACTGTCTGGCATTATTACGGTTTTAGTGCAGTCATGTTTTGGTGGATGTCTCACAATGAGGTTCCAGGGTTTCCATCACACAATGTAGTCTGGGTCATCCTGTGATGATCTGTTTTGAAAATTACAGTGTGGTCTGTCTCCGGCTAAATGGCGGTATCTTGATCAGTGAGTTGTGGAAGAGTCATTTTGGGTGTTCGAGATGTCTTTTATTAATCACTATGTTGGAAACATGCCGTTTCACAGTGATTATAGATTCTAGGCTCTGTTGTTGGTTGTATATCATCTTACAGCTGTGCTGGTGTATGCGAGATGCTCTTTCTAATGTGTTTGGTTAGATATTTGTGGTCAGTGTAGCTTGGTGCAAGTGCTGTTGAAAGCAACATGTTAGCTGGATATACAACATATCTCTGCTGTTCTGGGAGCATGCATGATGTTCGGTTGGATGTGTGGGTAAGTGTACCGGTAATGGCTGTGATTGTTTCGATGTATATAGCAAAGATCTAGAGAAAGGGCAACAAAGATTACAGATATCGCGTTGCACATGGCAACCCTGTTTAATTACTCCTCAGATAAACATAAGGGATTGACCATTCTGAGGAAAAAGGCAGCTGAATTTGAGCTTTTTGTTAAAAGAAGGGAGGAAATTATTTCCATACAGTGTATCACCACTTATTTTCTTATTACAGTGTGCTGAAGCTCTACCTTGCACGGAGAAGCATACATAGCAACACACTGACGGGAGATGCAGTTTATAATCAGCAAGATAAAGTTCTTCGACGCCAGTCAACAGTCAAACTAACAGCAGCATAACAATACTGGGTAAGCTACCTTCTAAAGCAGTAAATGTGTTGCTTTGTAAAGGCACACTTTTGTTCAAACGCAAATCAACTTCCAGCAAAGAAGCATCATTTTTGTTCGACAAAGCTCTTCGCTAGCCTCAAATAATCCTATGTTAAACACGAGGCTTGAGCCTGTTATTAGATTTTTACCAACCAACCAAAATTAATAATGTTAAAATTTAAAGTACGAGTCCCATAATGGGACTCGTACTTTAAATTTTAACATTATTAATTTTAGTTAAAAATCTCAGTGTACTTGGTTATTAAAGCAGGTCTGGCTCAAAGTGTCATTAAACATGATATATGTGTCCACATAAAAACTACTACGCCTATACAACTATTGGTTCTAAAGAGACGGTAAGCGAGAGAACAGAACCACATTTTTTTAAAGAAATAAAATCAGCTTGGAGTTCTGTGGCTTATAAAGCTACTCTGCCTTCAGTCTCCTGCCTCTCTATGGTCACAATAGTCCTCAGTGACTGGAAAAATTCTTATAAAACGTTTGGGGGTACTACAGGGTCCTGCCTAATGTCATTTAATGAGTGGTTGATCATCTCATGACACTTGGGAGACCCACCTCCGATGCCATATTAATTATAACTGCACACCTTTCGAAGAAATTATACCTGCTTTTTATTCCATTTGTTCTGTATTATTTATAAAATGAAAGAAAATCACAAAAATTCCGAATTTTTTCTGAAATACAACAATTCTTACATGGCGACCTCAAGAATATATTCCTATAATGTGTGCTTAACCTCAAGATACGTTCAAGATCAGTATTCGTAAAAGGACAAGCCAAGTGCAAAGTATTGATACAGAACAGTGCTGCACATTGCACCTATGCCCTCTTAGGCACAAGAACGAATTTGTGCACTGCATATGCTTATGTAAGTTTACTGTCGACTTATATTGAGAAATGGTTATAGAGGTGCAATGTAAAGCACTGTTCAGAATTTGGAATGCAAATACGGGTACCAAAGGGCGCTCCTATGGCTGGGCTTATTTGTGGCCAAAAGAGACATCGCTAGGGCCTGGAAAGACGTGGAGGCGCCGGTGGTGGAAGCTTGGGCAAAGGGCATGGATCATTTTACCATTGTATGGGGCTGAAACGCCCGACCTATCTGTCAAGTGTATGTCCCCAAAAACATTTCAAGATATGGGGGGGATTGGGCGGAACACAGAGGAATCCATCTGGAACTGCATAGGGATAGGCCAGGGGTGGGGGGGATCCGAGGAGCACAGAATGCTGTATTTCCACTGTGTGACCATAGATGAAGGGTTCATGCACTGTTTCAATGTATATGACTTTGATGACTTCTATGCGGGAACGATTTCATACGCAGTTATTTTTCGGTTGCTACAGTACTGTGGTGGTCTATATTGATATCACGTTGAGCGCACTATTCTCGTTTATCTTAAACTCAGAGTATTCAAAAAAAAAAAAAAAAGGAATGCAAATACGGCCCATTCGGTATAGATATATGAGAGTTGGGAATATTAGAGAGCCCTTTTGAGTTTCACCTCTCGATTACTTAAACACCTTACAATACAAGACTAGACAGGCTCTGTTGCAGATACTTGGGAAAATGTCACCGTCTCCTGTGTTCCTGTCCTCAATTTATGAAAGGAATTTCTGAATTTGGGCTCATTCTCTTGCGTACAACATTATTCACTGTACAAAAAAAAGGATGGTACCCATCACTAATATGCAGTGTCTGCTTCTTTATAGAGGTCTCCTACACCGGCACCAAATTGGCACCAAATTGGTTCTGGCTGTGCTTCCTCAGCTCTTTTGATTTTTTTCTGTGGAAAGGTTGTCATGAAAAGTAAAGGGTCGAAGGCTAGATATTAAATTATATTACGACAAGGAATGCTTGATTACTTTATTTAATTGTGCCTGACTTACACAAGATAAAAAAAGAAAGCAGGGGGTTGTCTAAAAACTATTAGGTCTCCTCCCTACGTAGTGAGGGAAGGACCCAAATAGTTGTAGACATCACATCCCACTTCGCTTAATGTCAGCCCATTGCTGGTAAATAGCTGCGAATGACTTAAATTTTACTTCCTTACAAAATCTAGGGTTCCCAAAATTTTATTTTCTATTTTCTGCATAATGGGTTAATAGGAGGGTGCCTAAAGGATAGTGTATGTGGGTTTTAGTAAATTCTTCTATATTGTTCTCCAGAGAAGAGTCACTAATAGGATAAGCATCACTGAAATCGTAGATAAAGAACTGTATGAGGTTCAGATAAGTCTGAACACAGTTAAATAAATGAGAAAAATACGTGGCTTTTGATGGAGAATTCCCTACATTAAGAGATGCAATTTCAGAGAAGGTGGAGTGGAATAGGTGTTTGTTTACAGAAGACGACGTTCATAGACGATGCACCAAGTGGAGATGATAAATCAAGGTGGTATTTTTAAAACACTGCAAAAGATGCAACTCAGAGTTTGGTAAACCAACTGTAAAGTCATTAATTTTAGGTAGCAAAAAACACAAAATTGTACAAGATGCAAGATGGGAGCAGTGAGTGAAGAGATATACCAACACTGAGGAAATGTACAGTAAAACTGGTTTTACACGGTCACAGAAAGAGGAAGAGAATTGTAACAAACAAAAGTATATTTTGATACCACTGAGTGCTTTATTAGTGATCTCATATGTAGCGCAGTAGTCAGTCAGTAGGCCTCCGCACCCATCAAAAGGATAAATGCAGATTATAGACAGCCCATGTGACATCTTGGTGCTTACAAAAATTCTTAGGCAAGACTAATTAATTAAAAACCCACGAACGCTAGAAGGAAGAGGATAAGGGAATAGTTTAGGAACAGTCACATTTCTCAAGACATTAAGCATGCATCTGCCCATGAGCAGGCTGCATGAGTAAGTAGTGGTCACAATTCAAACATAATCAAACATTTACTTAGATACAGAACATATCCACTGAAATTTGAAGTGCAGTAAAAATAAAATAAGAGTATATGCGAAAAAATAGATCAACAGGGCATCACTTGAAAGGCAGTAGTTCAATTATAATCTGAGCAGACAGGCCATTGTGTTCATAGCCTGGCTGCTTTCTAAGAAAATTCCACCACTCTTGGTTCTGAGAGAGAAACAGATTCAGAGAGTCATCCAGCATGAACATCTCGAGATAGCGTATGGTAGGTAGAACAAGTTTAGGTTTGATGTGCTAAATAACAAGAAGCCAGCAATAATTTTTCATGACTCCGAGTCTAATCTGGAGGTGGCTATATAATAAAGTTATTTTCCTTTGGTATCAATATTTTCTGGTAGATACAGATAATAACCCTGCAGATTCTTCACCTTATGAATGATCCTGACAAGCTTCACAACGTTGTAGTAAACATTTTCCCAGCCATATCTCGTGAATGCCACCAGGTGGCACAATGACCTCGTTCTGCCTCTGGATATGACAACAGTAGGAGTATATTAGGCGCAAACCAGTGTGCTGGCATCAGTTCCAGAAACTACTGATGCACTGTTGAGGCATGCAGAGAGTATCGACAGTGACAAGCACAGCATATCATATAATTGCAAACCTTGGGTTCTTATTAATAACAGTAATGACTCTCAGGGGAGAAGGGAGGCCGTGAGGAATATGCAGGAAGATTTCGTATCGACCAGGAACATCGTACCTGAAGGTATTTAGTAGTACCTTAATGGGGGTGGGACTGGATGATGCTTCCTGGTCTGAAACCAAGGTGGTTAAGTTATGTTCACAATTTTATAAAGCGCGCCTGAAAAGCCCTAGTGGGTCCTGGCACTAAGAACGCTAGCAAAGCAGAGAGAGTAACAGAGAGTGAGACAACTCGTAGGCCTAGACTACAGTGGGGTCATTTTCTGCTATGAACAGACTGAGCTGAGCTCCAATCAATCAATCAATCAATCACAGAATTTGTAAAGCGCACTACTTACCCGCGAGGGTCTCAAGGCGCTGGGGAAAAAAAGGGGGGGGGGTGCTGCTACTGGTCGAACAACCAGGTCTTGAGTAGCCTCCTGAAGGTCAGCAGGTCTTGGGTCTGTCGTAGGCTTAGTGGAAGGGTGTTCCAGGTCTTGGCGGCAAGGTGGGAGAAGGATCTGCCGCCGGTGGAGGTTCTTCGAATGCGAGGGACGATGGCGAGGGAGAGGTCGGCGGAGCGGAGTTGGCGATTGGGAACGTAGAAGAGGAGTCGTCTGTTGAGGTAGGCTGGGCTAGTCTTGTGGAGTGCCTTGTGTGCGTGGATGAGGAGTTTGAAGGAGATTCCCCTGTCGAAGGGGGGGCCAGTGCAGGTTCCTCGGGTGGGGGGGGCTGTGGCGTGGTACATCGAGGATCAGGCGTGCGGAGGCGTTTTGTATGCGTTGCAGTCGCTTGATGAGCTTGGCCGGGCTCCCGCGTAGAGGGCGTTCCCATAGTCAAGTCTGCTGCTGACGAGGGCCTGGGTGACTGTTCTTCTTGTGTCTGTCGGGATCCACCTGTAGATCTTGCGAGGCATGCGGAGGGTGTTGAAGCAGGAGGATGAGACTGCGTTGACTTGCTTGGCCATGGAGAGCGTTGAGTCGAGGATGACTCCCAGGTTGCGTGCGTGGTCGGTGGGTGTCGGGGCTGCTCCCAGCGTCGTTGGCCACCAGGAGTCGTCCCAGGCTGAGGGGTTGGAGCCGAGGATGAGGACCTCTGTCTTCTCCGTGTTCAGTTTTAGCCGGCTGATCTTCATCCAATCGGCGACGGCCTTCATTCCTTCATGGAGGTTGGATTTGGCGGCGAGGGGGTCCTTGGTGAGGGAGAGGATCAGTTGAGTGTCGTCGGATATTATGTTGAGGTCGTGCTGTCTGGCGATGCGTGCGAGCGGGGCCATGTAGATGTTGAACAGTGTTGGGCTGAGGGACGATCCCTGGGGTACGCCGCAGATGATCTCGGAGGTTTCGGATCGGAATGGTGGGAGGCGGACTCTCTGGGTTCTGACAGCTTTCCAGGTCTTTTGCAAGAAAGGGTCGGTTTATAACGGGGCTGAAAGTTTTTAGATGGTCCAGATCTACTACTTTTGCTTAGAAGAGGTGAGATCTGACCTGTGCTTAGACAATCTGGGACTACACCTCAGGAGAAGCAAAAACGAATTACTGATCCACCACTCCTGACAAGTAGTTCATCTGTAGAGTATTCGCTCTTTCAAACGTGGCAACCCTCTGCAAATAACTACGAATAGCAAAAAAAAAAACCTTCCTCAATAACCTTTGAAATTAGTATGCGTACCTCTAGGGGAAAAAAAATCACGAGCTTGACAAAACATATACCATTATAGTTCACTGCCAAGAGCTGCACCGGTTGTTAAAGGAAATTGTCCCTCTTTCAAAATAAACGGGGAGAAAAAGAAAGACAAGCGCTAGAAAACCAGAGCAGGCGGTCTATACTAGGTATTAATGGCCCTGTGCACTATTGTCTAATGGAGGTCTCCACATTCCAGTCTCAGCCATGCTGATTTAAACGTAAACGTTAGTCTCCTCCATGGATGGGAATCGATATTTCTGAAAAAGATGTAGGGTAACCAGACGTCCCGGATTTGCCCGGACAGTCCCGGGTTTTCACCAGCTGTCCCGGCAGATTTCGGCAATTTTGGCTCATGACCCGGTTTTTAGAGGGGCTTGACTGAAAACCGTGAGAGGCACTTTGTTTGTTGTTCTAAAGCTGTGCTAGTTAGCAGCTGTTATAAGTAGCAATTTAATTAATAGGTATGATGTTGCTTGTAGAAATTACATTTGATATATTTTCTTAATGCATCTTCTGTGATCCTATGTTGATGAGAGCTGTCATTTTGCGCCATTCCGTGGATGAAAAATTGTAGTCCTTCTTCTCTTTTTTCAAAATGTCCCGGTTTTTGGTTCTCAAGATCCGGTCACCCTAAAAAGATGCCAAGCCGACAAACCACCAAAACATAATGAAAGGACACCTGATGCACTAAGTAGCACTGACGGCGGCATAGCTATGCATGATTGAAGGATCACAATCTCCTTCCACTGTCAACTTCATCTTTGAAATATTAACAGGACCAAAACATTTCAACAAAAACCTTTTCTATGTGCACAGAAAACGAATGACTCTGACAAGCACCATAGATTTTTAATATGTGGCTGGAGGTGATCAGATCATAGTGCCAACAGGCGTAGAGTATCTGTCACCATCTTTCCTGAGAGAAATTTAAAATTATGATTAATTCATCTTTAACTAAGACACGCTGCACCGAAGAAGCATCCTCAAGCTGATTCTCAAGTTGATAAAGATCACACAATTCGTCAGTATAAGGAGGGGTACTGCTGTGCCATAATCTTTCTGAGGAGTGCTCTGACCCATGCTTCCTCCCTAAAATATCAGATGCCGGCAGGATGACGCTCGCCACAAAGATATCGCGGGATCTGCCGTTCACGAGTTTGAATCTCAACAAGGATGATTCAGTATAAAATTATTTTGAGGTTGGTAAATTCAGTACCAAAAACCTGGGTCATTGTAAGACCTCTTACTAACACAGCAGAAACAACAGAAACATACTATGAAGTTATTTTATGAGCGTCAATTGTTTGTAATTGGGAATATACATACACACAATGGTTCATACCGTTGTTTCAGGCTTTTTTTCAGCATCAGCTTCCGGTTCACTCAGGTTATCGTCTTCTACTTCTCCTTCCTCGGCCTCATCTTCTGAACTTTCTGCTTCTTTATCTACAAAAATGTGGGACACATTTTTTTTTAGAGTTATGCTCATCTCTAAAGGAATCATGGATCGATAAAATCAGAGCACAAACTAAGACAAGTAGTGGCGCTTGCCAATACCATGCATGAGCAGCTCAACCAGTGCAGGTTTATTCTTTGGGTTATGTTATTTGTAGTCTTGTTTACAAATTCAGGACTAAAATATCAGAATGCAAAAAAACTCCTAGGCTGGATAAACTACTCACTGCTGAAATCGAGAAAGCTGAGACCCCTGAAGTAGCACTGAACAAGTCAGAATGTTTGCAAACCTGTGCATCTTGCTACATGTCTACTTAAAGACTCAATTAAATGCGAATTCCATAAACAAATCATTTCCAAATGAAAGTTCAAACATTTTACTTAATTTAGTGTTTGATATATATGGCCAAATACTCATTTGGGCGTTTGATACTACAACGCACCTCTTGAGCATGTATTTGTCCTGTAGCTACTTACTAGACATTTATTGTATAAGTGTTATATGTCATGTAAAGGAGTGAAATACCTCACAAAGTGAAGGAAAGCAGGCTGGAGCGTTGAAACACAGTTACCCCAATGACACGGCATGAAGCCATACTAAACCAGTGGGCTCAGTCATTATTTGTTACTTGTGTCCCCAACCTGCCTATGCAGTGGACTCTGGTTTTAGTAAGGTTAAAACACCTTTCTGGTTTACCTGGGAAATATAAAAAAAATAGAAAAAACCTCTCTATTTGGGGCGCACAATATTTTATTTTTTAACAGAATTAGGTAAAACCACAAATGTCACCATTTATCAGAGTGCAAACCAATACATTCTTAAGTCCTTTCAATTTGCCAAGCTTGTAAAGGGAGAGGCTGCGGCCATTCACTCAAGATCAAAATGGACATTATTGCGTCTGCTTTAATGTGGTGTTATTGTAGCAAAGGTGCTATTAGATGAGTTACTGCGAGGAAATATACTTAAAAATGTTGCTGTTTTATTGAGGTCAGGAGTTTTAGTATTCTGAGAAGTGATACAATGAAGAACCCACTCAGTACAACGCTTTTTGCAATTTCAGAACATTAACAAAAATGTTATCTACGTGTAACATTAGTTATCATTGCTTTCTTTTAATTCATAAACAGTTTAATATGCCCATGTGAAGGATTCCAGATCATGTTTGATAGAAAATATCTGTATAGTGGGCAGCAATTGTAATTTATAAATAAACACTATTAATTACAATTGGCTGAGAACTAAAAAATAGCATTTTTAATCCTTTCCTTCCAAGATGATGTTGCAGGTAATATTATCGTAATTAATGTATCCGACAATGCTTCTTTTAGCAATTCCAGCTGCACCGTCCCCTCAAGCTATCAAGATTCAGTTAACCAGTTGCTTTTCTCATGACTGACTGCAGAAGTTTCTATGTGCCTGGTTTCACCTGAAAGAGGTAGTAGGATGTTTATGAATTCAGAGAAAATACCTTTTATGGAGCCCTAAATTACAACTAACATTTCATTATCCATTTAGGTATTTTCTTTCTACTACTACTACTTCTTTCTTTATTTCGATCACAGAAGATCTTGAAAGAACACAGCACAGAATACAATAGAACAAAAATAATTTCGACATAAATAAATAAAAACATCAGTTAAGATTTTTTTAAGATAAGACCACAAAAGTTAAAAGTAGGGTACATCATAGAATGGTTAACGTAGACCAAGGTCGCAGGGTAAGTCCAAAAAACTTTTAGCAAAATACATTGTATCTTCCTAAAACTGTGTTTAAAATCACGTTGATATAGAAAAGTGCCATGTGTCATAAAGTGCATTTCAAATGCTTTATCCATAATGCGTGCCAAAATCTAGAAAGGCTAAAGACAACTACTCTACGAGTATCAGTGCACAAGATTCTTAGGACTTCTAAATAGTGACCCCTGCCAACTAACTTACAAAGAGGTAATATCCATTTTTTCCTAATGAGTTTATAGTTAGGGCAAAAAATAAAAAGATGAACAATGGATTCTGGGGTAACATTACATGCCGGACAGAGGTCATCAATGGGAACATCTTTTCGCCAGCTTTTACTAAAAAGTTTTGTAGGTATAGTCTTGTATCGAAACTGGAAGAATAGTTTTCGGGCCAGAGGAGGGACAATTTCATCTAATGTTTCCTCAAAACGGAGTTGATTTAAAATTTAAAAATTCAGAGGTCAATTGGCCCTCCGCTTTAGCCAAAATATGCAATGATGTTACTTCCCAGAATTTTTCTTTCAGACTCTTTCGGGATACACCTGCCAAACTCTCTGGGTCATTCCAAAAACCTTCCATCCCAAGTTTCATCAATAGCGCTCTAAGTGATCTGAACCAGGGAATCGAGGTTATTGATGGTGACTTCAGTAGGTCAGGAAGTGGCTCCCTATAAGACAGGAGTTCGTCCACAGTCCACAGCCTATGCCAGAAAATGAGAAGTTTATAGCTTAGCTTATGTGCTAGCTGCCTTTGTGCAAGATCCAGGTATAATGGCAGCAGCGGAGTGCTTGCAGGTAAATCTACCAAAGATCTAATAAAACGATTCTCAATTGTGGACAAGCAATCTGTCATCCCAATGCCCCACAACTCGGCTCCTTATAGTGCCCCAGCTAGGACTTTCATGTTATAGATTTCCAGAGCTGGTGCAAGTTGTTTTGACTGGGTTTTCCTGTGTATTTTAGTAAGGTTGGCAGTCTGGTGTGTGAGTTGCATTTTAACTTTTTCAATGTGTGCTGTCCAGTTTATTGTTGGTGTCAAGCGAATGCCTAGATAATCAAAGGCTTCAACTCGATCCAGATTAGTGCTGCCAGCTATTACAGGTCTTTTAGTGGGGTTTGCCGTTCTTTTTCTAAAAATCATATATTTAGTTTTAGTTTCATTTAACACCAGCCCTCGCCCATCACAAAATTTAATAAAATCATTTAAAAGCTGCTGCAATTCCTGCGGTGATTTTGAGATCAGCAAGGTGTCATCGGCAAAAAGAGGGCGGGCACTCTCCTTTTGGCAATTTTCGGTGCATCACACCCATCGCTATCTAAAAATTTAATAATGTAATTGATAAAAAGGATAAAAAGTGTGGGAGCTAGAACACAACCCTGTCTCACTCCACACTGAACTGGAAAGGGTTCTTTCATATTTGAAAACAGCAGATCAGAGAAGCAAACCCCATCTCAACAGATCAGATAAAGGACCCATGATAGGACAGTGCAGGTTTTTCATTTCCTGAAATAAGCATTACTGCACCATCTCCTCTTATGTTTTTAAGTAAAAATGTATTTGAGAATATTTATGATTTTTAGAGTCTATAGTATTTTAAGGATATCATGTACGAGCTGATGATTTCTACTATTTATGATGGAAAAGCTTTATGTTGGGGTAAGTACATTACATTAACATACTGATCCATGGTTAACTGCCACTTGCATTCAAGGTCACGCTTCATAAGCATTACTGTGGTCAACTTCACATAATGCCATTTGACCTTAGAAAGGATTGGTACTGAGGTTAGAATTTCTAATTTCATACAGGTTAAACTGTGAAATTCTGAATTCGGCTATTCTTAACATAGAGAGAACTTTTTCTTGGTTGGAAGATGGTGGAGATTCAACAATGATACAAAAGTGTACACCTCAAAATTCATGTGATCAAACCTGTTCCATGTGTGGAAGTTTCACAAGAGAAATGCTTAAGAAAAAAGATGTACATGCACGAATTTTAATAGATGAAGGATTCAGAATGGCTGGTACAAGCTATTAAGCAGGGATCCCAAATGAAATTGTTGGAACAGAAGTTAAAATATGCTACAAAAAATAACCGGCCGAGTGGGTAGATTTTGAGTCTATTTATTAGAAAGCCCTAGAGTACAATATTGGTGAGTAAATTCGTGCAACAGAGGTACATTTGGCACATCCAGCTCACTTATGGCTAGAAATTTAGACAATGTCACATCGATTATCCTGCTGGTCATGAAAATTATATTCTGAGAGAGTTTACAAAAGAAGCAAGAATGGAGGATTTTGCGGTAAATGGAATGGTTCAAAGAAAAAACATGCAGCTGTAGAAAGCTGCACCTTAGTAAGTCTATTAAGGAAATGGTGCACTCTGGGTGTGTTTTTAGGTGTACAGAAGAGGTTCACCTTGTTGATAAAATGATTGTTCAAAAGGATAGCACAAAGGAAAAATCCTAAGAAAAAATTGCTTCCGAGGTAAAAAAAAATCTCTGTAGTCACATCTGTGATCAGCGTTTTCTGCTCATAAGCATGTTTAACAGCAAAATGCATGTAAACCAGAATCCAATTCTGATTCCCTCAGACTCGGAATAAAGAGTATTTCACTTCAGTACGAGTGACACTTGAGGTGGTTGAGTCAAAGGACTAGAGTTAGTCAGAAAGTCACTTACATTGTTTGAAGAAGCGCTAGACTATCCCCACCAATGTGGAGGATTGCATCCAAAGTTCAGGGGTAATGTCCTGCTGATGTCAGTCAGGGTGAATTCTATGCATTTTTCCAATTTTCCACCAATTTCTCTGTATGTCAAGACAAAGATGACACTGCACAGTTCAAAAATTCCTCTGATCGCTGAGGACTGGCTCTGTCAGTGATGGAACTCAGCTTGTCTATCCCAACAACTCTGCAAGAAGTGTGTTCTCTAGACTAACAGATTTACCTGAGAAAGAGCTTTTAGGAAATATTCAATCACTGAAATTGTTAGAAAAGAAGTATGAGAGAGATTGACCAGAGAAGCATAAAGTGCGACTTATCTCCCAACTATGGGCTTGATTTAGAGACTGATATAACACCATAGGATATATGGCAGATGAGATAACTGTAATGCTATGACAAAGTAACTTGAGATCAGATCGTATACGTTTATATTTTTGTGAATTGATTTGCATTGATTAGGAAGCAGAACAGCTGACTTGGAGAATGAGCACAAAACGGGAGGTCAGTAGAGAGGTAGCGCGGTTATGGTGGTGGAATATAAGGGGGATGTGGTAAGGATATAAAGCCAACTGTCAGACTCCAAGAGGTGGAGCAGAGTCCTCATAAATGTTAGGGGACAGGGGAGAAAGCTGAATGGATTTGCTTAGTATGGGAAGCAAGAAGAGTGGCAAGATTAATATGGTGACCAAAGCTGGTGGAGGGGAAGAACATAGTAAAAGGCTGTAAAGCTATCGGTGTGAGGAGACTATGAGGTGCAACTAGGGAAGGCAAATGTCCAACACAGTAGAAGGGCAGTTCCACCAAAAAACACCAGGTAACTTAAGAGTCAATGGGAGATGCAACTTCCAAAACCAAACAGGTAATAGAGGAGCCTATGCGGTCCACATAGGCAATACATAGGGACAACATCCAGGAGGACAGAGCTAGTCAAAACTAATGAGTTACTTAAGACAATGAGAATTAGGGTTAATTATCAATATATTAGCTCAATCAATTTAAAAGTGGTGCAGGTGCAACAAACTGGGTAATTAAGAGTTCAGGTGCTCCATCTTGGAGCAACGTAGACCAAGGTCTTTAAAAGTCACTGATTCCCAAACACCAGCAAACAAGAATCTTTTGAGCGATACAGCTCCCCTAAGCAACACAATTTATTTAAAGAATCCATGGAAACCCCCTCCTCCCTGCCTATGCCACACCCAAAAAAACGTCTGAGGGCCAACTCACTGGAAGATGCATATTCTAAAAATATGCCCGGTAACTTGAGAAGTTCTGGGGGAATCAGCTTCCCCAACCAACAGGCAACTTTGAGAATCTATCAGATCCACCTAAGTGCAGTGGAGACTCAATACACAAAGTTTAGAGTCAATTGGAGAGGAAGATTCAATTTATATTTGTCAATTTAAGACTCTGTGGAAGCAAGGGCTTTGTAATCCCACTACTAAATAAAGTTATTTGGGATCCAACTGGGCGACAGGAGTTCAACCCACTTTTTTACGTTAGAGAAAGGCTGATAGAGTAGTGAATGTTTTCATCATTGGTGGCAACAGGTAGGTGTCAAGATATTAATTGCAAGGGAAGATTGCCCACCAGGACCAAACAAGGAAGGTGCCACAGGAAGACACTCTTAACCTCCCAACCCTGTACCTAGATGACCAGGCGAGATGCTGGGGGTGTTGGGGTAAGTAGCTGGCAGAGGAGGGGTTAAGTGGCCAGCTAGGGGGGGGGGGGGTTGCTAGGACAAGGTTGGAAATCACATGAAGGTGGGTAGGCCTGCAATCGATGGCTGAAGATAGGTTGGACTAGGCAGGCTCTGAAGATGTAGCTTAAGAGGTGCTAAGGTACTATAGAAAGGGAGAGTAAGGTAAAAGAGGTTGGGCTTTTGAGAGAAGTCAGGACACACAAGTAGTTAACAATGCATACAGGCTATGGATTGAAAACATCTCATCAAAATAATAACAAATACCACGATCAAGAGGGAATGTATGTATATAACAGTGTGATTACCAATTTGCGCAGGGCTTTGGCTAAAAAGGGCTTAGCTGTGGATCCTTGAGAATTTGTAAGAGTGGATTTGCACAAATTGTCACATACTCTGGATTCATGTCTACCTCCATATTTGAGAGAGCACAGGTCAAGAAACACAGAATCAGGGAAATTGTAGGAACGTATAATCCACTTTTGCAGTCTTTTCAACTGTTAAAATATAGATGTGTCCAAGTACATGGTAGAGTAAGATTCCTAAAAGGTGAGAATGAAAAGTAACTGGCACAATAATGAAGTAAATCAAGGTGAGCAGGCAGATATACTATGGTCAACACGAGGATGGATTCGTTTTTTTTCTACTGGTGACAGAGTTTATTTGACTTCCTTGTGCCATAGATGAAAGCACATTTTTCCTGTGATGGAAAGATTTACCTTTTTTGGGTTTTGGAGACAAAGGCTGTTTATTTTCTTCATTTTTCAACCTCTCTTTATCTGTGGGCATTGAGCTCATATTTAAAAGTGCACGAGTCGCAGTGACCTCATCAAGCCAAACCACATTACCTGCAAAATAACAGGTACGTATTTCAAGTTAGTTCAATAAAATAAATCACATTAAATTCATGTTAAAGCAGTTCATAGTAATTTGTGCGCATTGAAATTCAATCGATTTGACCATTAGCTTTTTTAAGGTTACACAGACCAAAACAATTTAAATACATACAAAATGTTTTTGAGCTCCCACCACCTTGTAGATATTAGATATCAGTGTGCCACCTGGTACAGTCTCAAATTGAATACAATAGAAGGATTCTATATTTTTGAGTTTTGCTTGAGCAAAAACATTTTGAATTTCCTTGTTAAAACAGTTTAATTTTCCAGTCCATGCTTTTAACAAAAAACTTCCTAAACATAGGCAAGCATTCCTAAATCAAATTTACAAAGGACCTCACACATTATGCTAAAGATGTCCTCCTTTGCCCAATTAAATAATATTCAGAGAATATTTGATTCAAACTCCTCTCTCAGAACCTTTATCCCTGATGCCCCTCTCGCATAAACCATTGATCAATCCCAGCAACAAATCATTGAAAACTAAAATGCATGCAACTCCATGATAAATGGCATACAAGCCACCCACACACACACACAAAAGCAACTGAAATATTTCCATAAGTTAGTCAGTAATGAATGCAAGAGTAGATCCTTTCATTGAACCTCTTGGGTATCCAAAGATACTTGATAGTGACATGCTTCATCATCAGCGCCTAGCCACACCCTGGTAGGATGATATCACCAGGGCCGACTCAACCAAAGTTGGAATGGGAGTTCTTAGATAAATCGAAACTGGATAAGCAGGAATCCAGGTGGGAAGCATATTATTAAAAATATCTACAGGTATAACTATTAGTTTCTTTTATTCGCAGGGTACCTGGGATATGGTTAAAAGGAAATTCTGAGGTTTTTGTTGAAAGTAACTCTTCAACTAAACCTACTCTGTATTTACCAACATGTTTCGGCCCCCGCTAAGAGCCCGTTCGGGTCTGGGGCCTTCATCAGGGTTTGCTGTGTGTGTACCTGCTTTGCTATGCATGCACACCATGCACATAAGTGAAGCCTAAGGCTCTCACCTGTCTAGGTCTTCTGTTCTTGGGAATTTCCCGAGTTCTTGGGTTTTCACAATTCATGTGGTCCTGGAGAGTGGTGGATATTGTCACAGTTTCGTCAAAGATCGAGCACCACCTGTGTACCTAACAGTCTGCTTGTCCGCTGCTGATGTGTTTTTGAGCTCCCAACACCGTGTAGATACTAGATTTCGGTGTGCCACCTGGTACAGTCTCAAATTAAATACAATAGAAGGATTCTATATTTTTTGAGTTTTGCTTGAGCATAAGCATTTTGAATTTCCTTGTTAAGACAGTTTAATTTTCCAGTCCATGCTTTTAACAAAAAAGAAACGTCCAAAACATAGGCAAGCATTCCTAAATCAAATTCACAAAGGACCTCACACCTTATGCTAAAGACATCCTCCTTTGCCCAATTAAATAATATTTCGTGAATATTTGATTCAAACTCCACTCTCAGAACTTTGATCTCAGATGCCCTTCTCGCATAAACCTTTGATCACTCCCAGCAACAAATCATTGAAAACTAAAATGCATGCAACTCCATAGTAAACAGCATACAAGCCACACTACCTTCACATCTTAAAGCCTCCAAACGAGCGCTGAATTTTCTCACATTAGCACAACAACTGTTCTCCTCACTATATCATGCTACGCGACCAATCCACAAAAATAATACACTACTATGCCCTTATTCCTACACATCTGCCACCTATTTCACCAGCTCTTAATTCACAGCTAAGAGCTCAAACGTTATAAATACCTGTTGGAAAGTGTATTATTAGTAGTGGTAAATATGCATTTAGATGCACTGGCAATAATACAACTAACACAATTTATGGCTCAAAACATGTCTCAGAAAATTATTCCCATGCTCAACCATTGGTAGCTTGGCTGCTAGCAGGCAGGCTTAACTTCAAAAACAGATATGCAAAGCATTTAAATACACCAATTCAGTAAATAATTAAGACACCACTCACTATAAAAATCCCAAACCACTTTATAAAATTAGGAAATATTTGTATCTTTAAAATGATACCAAAACAAAAAATATCCAATGTATGGAACCGGAGATATGAATTTTGAAAGATTTAGCACTATATAGCACATGGAAACCTACAGCGCCTATTGGGACATCTGGTCGTGCTAGACCAGGACAAAGCCAAAGTTTCAGGCCGACCATGATGGAGCCCTGCGCAGCTACCCCTCGCTGTAGGTCTCATTCAAAGGTTTTACCTTCTGACAAACGTTTCTGGAGCTTTTCTTCCAATGGTCCCTCGGAGCTCTCAGCCAGTCCGGATTAGGTGAGGATTCACCGGCTTGCCATGCGAAGAGCTCCCAGTAAAACATATCGAAGTCAGACCTTCTGAGCTTTCCAGGAGGACTAGCCAGAGATCCAGGGCGGCTCGTGGTTGAAGGTGGGTGGCTTGAGTCTCGCGGTTGGTCCCGGTCACCTCTTCTACACTCTTACTTGGGGTGGCCTGCTTGGCCGGCCAGTATGAGTCAGTCCACTTATAGAGCTGTTTCCCAAAGTTGCTCTAAAGTTCTTTAAACTTCTGAAACTTCTTCCTGAAGTTCCTTTGAGGGTCCCAAAGTGCCCAAAACATACTCCAAGGGTCCGGAAGCTCCAAGATGGTCCTTGAAAGTTTGTAACTTCAATGTCCACAATCCACTTGGACAAAACCCTTACAAATCCACTGGTAGTACCCCAGGCTGGGGATTCTTGGTAGTGATGGTCCAGGTGAGCTCTGTTAACCTGTACCTTGCAGGGAGTCATTTTGAAGCAGGTTTGATCCACAGGGCTGTAGTTCCAAATTGTGCAGCAGGTGCAGTCAGTCAGAGTGCAGGGCCTGGTAGGTGCAAATCAAACTTCTCAACATGGACCCTTCTTCTTCTTCTTGTTTCAAGAAGCAGATCTGAGAGTCACTGCCCCTCTCAGATACTTATTCAGTGTTCTCTGGGGTCACACAGAAGGGTACTCCTGTCCAAATGAGGTGCAAAACGACACCAGAGCATGACCATTTACTCCAAAGTGTGGCACAATGGTCTCACAGAAAGCACTATTTTTCAAATAAATTCACTATGGTTGTAGTCCCAGTAGAGAGGTAAGAGCTAACTAAACCAACCTTCCATATTCTCCCTACCTCAAAGAGTAGGGGTTTAAATGAAACTGGTTTCTCCTGCCTATCTCCTCCTTCTATTGAAGATTATTGTTTATGACCCCTCGCCCTCCCCCTCGCTCTGGCATTCCTATGGAGCAGAAGCCTCTCCTCCCAGAATCGCTTTTTAACCCCAGGGGCTACTTATCACCTCATCAAAGCAGCCTTGCTAATCCACTTAACTCTGACCAATCAGGACAAATCACTGGAAGGTTGTATTTTGGCTTTCAGACAAGAAAGTCTTATAACTTCTTGTCTGTAAATTTTAGAATAAATTCAACAATATTGTTGAATTTATCAATACCATTCTAGCGAGTCCTTGAATGATATTTTTCGGATTCTCCTGGCGGGAATTATTAAAGAATAACTTCTTGACATGACAACCTATGTGGCTGGGGATTTGCAATGGGGAAAATGACTTGGTCAATTTTTCCAACACCAGGGCTTATAAAACACATAAGGACCCTGCCTACATCTACAGGACCCCACACCCCTGGGATATCTAGGGGAGACTATAGGGGTTCTGAATATGTACAAATATTGCAGATCCTCACTCCACAGTGCTCGTAGCACAAAAGTCGATTTTGGGAAGCACTTTACTACAACGTGGGCAGTGAAATGTGCAATTTCACTAAACAAAATGCATATAAAACCTATTTTATGAGGATCCTCCTTATAAGTGCCTGACCACCCTACCACTGGGACAGCCAGGGGGCACCTAATATGCTCCAACATTGTAGTCTGCTCATTTTTAAGTGCTCCAAACACCAAAGTAGAGTTTGGGCACAATTTGCATTTTAAAAGCAGTCCTTCAACAAAGGGCTGCTTTTAAACTGACCTCCGTCCTCGGCAGTGCACACCTTCAAGCGCAGAACCTGCCATGCCCTATTAAATACTAAGGACACCAAGGTAGTTTGGATCCCCTTGCCCTATTATGCACTGGGGCCATATAGGGGAGGTCATGCCAATCATAGGGGTACCCTAACCCATAGTGTACCTTAAAGTATGTAAGTGTTTTTACCGTATTCTAAGTGAAACTTCAGCAAAGCACTGGCCCTGGGCCTGATTAAGCAGAGCCCAGGGAGAGTCAGTTACCACCAGTACCAGTCAGCAAAAAAATGGGGGTGCCCAGGGCACAAGGATGACTTTGCAACAATACCTTTGCCACTATTCCCTCACCTTCCCCCCTCCTCACTAAACCCCATCTGTCCTAGCTATCGGTTTTCTCTCACGCATTTCCAGATGAATAGATTCACATACAGAAAACTGGCAACCATTTTTGGGTGCATTGAATTTCAGTTGCCAAAGCAATGAACTCCTTGCCCTCGCCTCTTGCATTCTGCCCCGTCCTGCTTGACTTGCTCTTGCAGACCATTCCTCTCCAGTCAACTACTACACAGTCTCCCTACTCCCCTTCTCCAAGATTCTGAAGGCCTGGATTTCAAATTCCTCACTCTCCTTCTTAAAAGCCAAAGCCCGTTTGAGTCTCTTCAATCAGGCTTCAGGATGTTGCACTTTACAGAAATTGCCCTCTCATGCGATTAACTCCATAGCCTGAGCCCAGTCTATTCACCTTTCATACTTCTCATACTTATTGACCTTTCTGCAGCGTTTGATACTGTGGGCCACTCAACTGCCTACTCTTACGATGCCCATATTGGAACAGTACTTGCCCGGTTCTCTACCTATCACTTTGATCTTTTTCAGTTTCATGGTGCTACTCCCAATCTACTCCCCATGCCCCTGTTGACATACAATACACATGGTTTAAGTTTTGCTACTCTTTTTTGCCTTCCTTTACAACACATCCTAGTGAGACATTCTCTTCCTTTGGCTTCTCCCATCATCTCCACTCTATCGACACTAAAATCTTCCCTACCCCATACCTCCAGTCATGGGTCTCTGACTGCCTCAGTCTTCTACGAATGGATAGCTATCGAATCACCCCTATTGACCACATCGAAAAATGAAATAATCTACTTCTCTGACACTTTGCCTCTATTACCTACTCAATCCACCTTTCGCCTATCAGCTAGCAATCTGTGTTTACTTCACCCACACAACTAAATGGAATCTTTCAAAACAGCTGTGGCTTTAGCAGCCAGGTATAAAGTATTACATATATTTCATACAAACACTGCCTTCGAAACAGCCAAAACACTGCTCCTTAGGAATCATGACCATTAGAAAGCCTCTTGGTGGTTTTCCGTCTATTGTCCTTCTCCTAATTGGATAAATTAATTAAACCTTTTTACAATCTCTCCAGACACAGCCACCAGGGACAAACGAATATCATACTGGGATTGATTAAAGATTTCTGAGTCAAGCGGATACACCAACATCTTGCAGACGTCAAGGGTCAAGTGCACGCATAAAACTAATGAATGTACACCACACGGCTCCCAAATACACAGGGCACCTCTGGGGTCACTTGACCCAGGTGGCGGGTTCTACAATCCATTTAGATGCTCCTCCTAAATAGATTATGGCTTTATTTTAAATGTTAAGCCCTGATGAAGTCTGCTGTGACTGGAACAGCAAGGGACGAAACACGTGTTGGCAAAGGGCGCATATGATAAAGAAATAAAAGAACTGTGCAAGCCAGGAAAACCACCGCACTTTGCTTCAGCTTGCTAAGGATGATCCGTAAAATTCTGCCTTTATTACCAGACCATGCTAGAAGAATACTGGTACAAGCCCTCATCTTGTCAAGAATAGACTATGGCAATGCTCTTTATCTTGGAGCCCCCAAAAATGTTATATCCAAACTGCAAACTGTGCAGAATTCTGCGGCTCGGCTCCTGGTGGGCACCCGGAAACACAGCTCTGCAAAACCGGCACTACAGATGCTCCACTGGCTGCCAGTGAAGGAAAGAATTGATTTTAAGGCCTTGTGCGTCGCCCATAAATCCTTGAGAGGAAATGGTCGTCGCATTATTGAATCATTGATCCGCCCCTATAAAGCCATGAGAAACCTCCGCTCGGATGAACTACACCTTGCAGTGGTACCAAGGGTCAAGAAGGCCAGAAGTGGAGGCAGACGCTTCTCGTATAATGCCTCCAAGCTGTGGAATGGCCTCCCACTGCAGCTTCGCAGTCAATGTAACTATTTAGCCTTCCGTAAACAGCTTAAGACCTGGCTCTTTCCTTAGAGGACTGGTGCTCCCTTAGTGATTCTCAGCGCTGGGATGCTTCCGGGTAGCCATGCGCTCTATAAAAGTCATTCTATTCTATTCTACCATGACCTCAACTCTGGATTTGTGTGTGCTTGGAGAACTCTGCTGTTGATTCCTGGACCTCTCCAGTGGAGAAAGAATAGATGGTTCTTCCTCATCCTGAGCACAAGAAAATATTTGGTCACTATATGAACAAGACTGATAAATCTTGCTAGATGTGTGTGGTAGAGTGGGCCTGCTATCCCAGCCAGCACAACTATTAAGTGAACTGCCAAGATCCTTTTCTACAAGCTACTAATCAGTACAAAACAATCAATTTCCACTCTTTAGGAACAGAATGAACACTTAAGTCTACCAATGTACACTACTACTAATCACAAAAGAATAGATACAGGATAATCTGATTTTGTACTTACAGGACGTGTCATCAAGCCACTCAATATGAGCAGGTGGATAACTTTTAAAATAGGCAAATACATCCCGCGTGCTCATTTCATCCACTCCGGAAATCTTAATTGTATCCATTCTCACTTTAGGGAGTGCTGCAAAGAAAATAAATGTATTACATATATAGAAACCAAACTGTGCTTCGAATATTACAGAATACAAATGTTACTTTGTTTAATGCAATTTTGCACTTTATGTAAATAAGGATTACTAACATTATCAAACCCAAAAAACGTACTTTTAAAATTATTTAATGTCTGGCACTGCTATTGACTGGAAAAGACGTAGATCAGTCAAGTTTTGAGATGTAGTCTGCTCTTTTCATGTGAGACCATTTTTTAACACCGACCTGATCTTTACAGAGTCAGTATGCCACCCACTGCAAAACTCTGGTTGGTACCATTGTATGCACATCTAAAATGCATCAATGTTTATCATCAGTGGATCTATCCTGAGACCAGATTACTATTACTGCAGTAAAAACTTGAGCCAAAAACATATATAAACCACCCAGCTGAATAGACTCGATTCAGATTATAAATTGCTTGGCTATCACAAAAGCACTGAAAGCATAGAGAAGGCACTGGTTAAAATGTTTAAACATTTTTCTCTAATACAATAATAAAAATTGTTATAACCCAATAAAAATGTATTCACACGAAATTCACACAACACTGAATAATTGCAACAAAGGAATCCCTCAACTGTCTTCGAAGGCAGAGGAACAAGAATGCTAGACCAGATAGTGGGTTACCAGAGCATCATTAACTTAACTGCTTTGGCATAGTTAATCGGAGGAGAGGTAGTCCAGAGCAATACAAGAAACAAGCATTGGCAAAGTCAATAGGTCTTGTCTATGCAAAAGCTACTAGCTTTGCCAACGTGTTTTAGCCATGTTGTACATGAGCGTGGCTGCTGTTCAGCATGGCGAAAAGTCAGTGGCTTAAAGGAGAGTTGCGTGGAGTGTAGAAGAATGGAATGGCGTAGAGTGTTGCAGAACGGAGTGGCAGAGTGTGACGTGTATTGGAGTGGCATAGAGTGGAGTTGCACAGAGTGGCATACACTGGAGTGGCCTAGAGTGTTGCAGAGTATAGTGGCCTAGAGTGTTGCAGAGTATAGTGGCATAGAGTGTAGTGGTATTGAATTCAGTGTGATGCAATGCATTCTCGTAGAATGCAGTGACGTAGATTAGAGTGGTGCATAGTAGAGTGCAGTGGAGCAGAGTCGAGTGGCATAGAGTGTAGAGTTGTGTATAAAGTTCAGTGGCGGAGAGTGCACTGTTTCAGAGTTTCTGTGCCAGAGTGCACAGATGTAGAGTAGCAGTGGAGGAGTAGAGTGCAGTGATGTAGAGTGCAGTGATAGAGTGCAGCTGTGTAGAGTGCAGAGTAGACTGTAGTAATAGTACAAATGGAAAAAAAACACTGTTAGGTCTCTATTTCATATACCTTTTTTAACCATGTCTCGATCCAACACTACATTTCTCTGTGACTCATTCACTTCAGCTCGAAAATGGAAACGTTTTGCTCTTTGCTCCTTTTTTTCAATTGCCTCCTAAAAAACAAAATTATTGTCAAAGAACTCACAGAGAGACTGGCACTGAAAACAGCGATACAGACCAAACTGAAGAAATTCAAATTTTTGCTTCACAGAAGTGACAGAATGAAGATGATGTAGAGTACAATTGTCTACTTTGTATATAATTAAATCATCAAACGATACATAAAAGCATAGTCAGTCATGAAAGAGAATGCAAATAGAAATACAAATTGCTGCATCTAAAGTTACAAAACTACAGTATTCAAAGCAAGGAATTATGTGTCAAAGACATAATGGGCGGGGGATTTGTCATTTTTTGGAGACTGTAGGAAGCTGGCTCTTCAGATCATATAGCAAAATGAGGTATATCATGCAAAGAGTCCAGTTAATCCCCTATGAGTGGACAAGGGCTTGCTCTAGCAATCCTAAGGTGCTCTTCTAGGGAGTAGTGTGGTCGAGCAGCCTTAGGCTTATCAGAGAGAAGTGTTAGACATCTGCAAACGCACAATAGTCAATAATTGATGCACGCGACTTAAGAAGGAATCCATACCAATTTATAAAAATTACACGTTTCTTTATATATGTTTAGGCACCAGAATCAATACGATCAGGTAAGTATGTTTGGAAAGAGAAATACTTTTACTTTTAAAAAGTCGACACTAAGTGCCTTCTTCAGAAGCTGCAATGTTATCCTATAGGAGGAAAAACAAGTATGGCATTCAAGAAGAGTACAGCAACTTACAAGAATAATCTCCTGGACTTAAGGTAAGTATGAGGCAAGGTCCAAGGCAGCACCAGCAGGTCTACTCCAGCGGCAGTAGGGCGGCCAGATGCAGTGGTGCAATACAGCGCCAGGTGCCCAATGTTAGTCAACAGGGATCGGTCTGCAGGAAAAAAGGCTGCAGGTTTGGACTGGGAGACCAGTCGGGTTAAACCAACCAGATGATTCAAATTGTGCGATGGTAGGTGACGTGGGGACACTGTGGGTCCTCTTCTCCTTGGGCAGGCGGCGGGATGCAGAGGGTCTTTGAAGTGTTGGGTTTCTTCATCCAGGGGCACTTGCGGTTGAGGGGGGCTGCAAAACAGAGGCTGCAGACAGTGTCGGGGAGTTCACGAGGGGTGAAACCATAGTGGACGCTGCCTCTTGAGAGCTTGAGGACCACGCTGACACCGTTGGCCCACTTAAACTTGGGCTCGGGGCTCAGGTGCAGTCGTGCTTGGCGCTGTGGGGTTTTGCCGGTTCCGGAGTTCTCGTGGTTCTTTTTTGGGAGCCAGCTGGATACAAGAGAGCAGCTCTGCTGCTCCACGGGAGTCCCTGGGTCTTTGTTGAAGGCAGGCAGCCCTCCCAGGCTTTGGAGGCACGACAGTTAGCAGGACGAGATGAATTTAGCACAATTCAATGGGAAACAGCAGACTGGCCGGCAGGGCTGCTGCCAAGTCAGTTGCTCTTCTTCAGTTGTTGCTTTCGCAGCTCTTTAGTGTCCTCCTTCTTTGTAGGTCAGCAGGATCTGTTCTTCTGGTGCCAGGGGCTGCCCGAAATACTGAATTTAGGGGTTTTACGGATTCTAGGGTAGTGTGGGAAGTGGGCATAACCCTGTCCCAGAGTTCCTAAGTTTGCCATCACCAAGATGGCTAACTTTGAAAAGTCGCCTCCACTTCAGGTAGCCCACCTTAGGGGTGGCACTAGCCTGAGGGTGGACACGCCTATCTTACTAGGCCTACCAATGTACACTACTACTAATCACAAAAGAATAGATACAGGATAATCTGATTTTGTACTTACAGGACGTGTCATCAAGCCACTCAATATGAGCAGGTGGATAACTTTTAAAATAGGCAAATACATCCCGCGTGCTCATTTCATCCACTCCGGAAATCTTAATTGTATCCATTCTCACTTTAGGGAGTGCTGCAAAGAAAATAAATGTAT
Organism: Calotriton arnoldi; assembly: GCA_963921515.1. Lineage (NCBI taxonomy): Eukaryota > Metazoa > Chordata > Amphibia > Caudata > Salamandridae > Calotriton > Calotriton arnoldi. The sequence continues at coordinate 448,147 of CAWUFW010010578.1, forward strand.
TACATATATAGAAACCAAACTGTGCTTCGAATACTAGGCCAAACTGCTCTGGACATAGGGGATTGGCCTCCTCTCCTGTGAGAGCAGCCAGATTCGCATACCAAAGGCGTTGCGCTCTTTGAATGTTCCCTGCCTTGGAATGCTAATCTACAGGTCATCCTGTCGGAGCGGGTGTTAACACCCTCTGCCCGAGCATGCTTTCTTTCTGACCTCCTGAGAGCAAAGACCCTCACCCTTGGGGGTCAGAAACTTGTCTCGGATGGCAGGCTGGCGAAAACCAGTCAGTCAGCACACAAGTAGCTGGTAGGTTTTAAGAGGGCACCTCCAACGTGCCCTCTGTGTGCATGTATTAATAAATCCAACACTGGCATCAGTGTGGGTTTATTAATACGAGATGTTTGATACCAAACATCCCTATTTTCAGTGAAGCCCTCATGTAGCTGGGGAACTTGTTTTCACCAGTGCCCAGCACATGTACTTAAAATGGCTTCACTGTTCACTTATACTGCTGTAGAGGTGACTTCCCTATAATGCATGAAGTGTCTGCTGGCATGGCAAACAAGGATGTGCGCCATGTCGTGTTTTCACTTTTGTCTGCACCAAGACACGCAGCCTGCAGTAGCATCCTGTATGTGTTTGGTGAGGGGTCCTTTAGGGTGGCACAATTCGAGCTGCAGCTCTTAAGGACCCTGTTTAGCCTCCTTGCCCTAGGTATCAGAGGTACCACTTACGAGGGACTTACATGGAATGCTAAAGGTAATGCCAATTGGGATACAATTGTACAGTTTTGGGAAAGAGATGTGGCTCTGGAAACGTGGTTAGCAGGTACCCAGTGTACTTCCAGTCGAAATCACATCAAATACCAGGCAAACAGTGGGAGTGACCATGTCAAAAAGGGGCACTTTCCTACGTAGACAAAAAGAAAAATGTAGTTTTAGCAAATCTTCACTTATGTGGCTTTGTCTGGTGCTTAATGATGTGGTAACTGGACAACCAGAAACTTCTTGGTTGAAAACGGAGTTCTCACCTGAAAGTGCATACTCTACTTCCCTTCTGCTGATGTCGCCAATACGTCCCTTCACAGCCTTATTAATGCATGCACGTGTGTGAAGATATGATTCACTTTTCTGTTTAAAAAGCACATATTTGAAAACTATATGTAAAGAATATGCAATATAACCATTATACGGACAAAAATTAAACATTTGCTTATAAAACTACAAACCACAGAGAAACTGCAGACCAGTACTGCTACCAGTCTCTTGGTTAAGCTCTAAAACAAGCGACATGAGGAAGTAGTGGATATGACCATTTCCATCAGCACATTATATAAAAGACCTAATCACAGGGAAGTACCATTTCAATAAGATTTTCTTAAAGACAAGTTAAATAAAGAATTATAGAAGTGTTATGCCAAAATAGGGTTTGTCGGTGTGGGATGTGATATAGCCAATATGCTTTGTGAATAATGAAGATTGATTAGTGACTATTAGCATAGAGAGAGCAATGAAATGGCTTAGCTCGTGCTTTTGAACATCTGCTGCTTACATGTTGGTACCCCAGGAAAAGGATCCTGTCAGTTCTTATTTTGTAAAAGAAAGAATATAATGGCAACTGGTATCCAGCGCAACTACACATCCCAAAATTACCAGTCAGGTTTAAACTTTTAAAGTCCACCCAGAGAGCAAGTAAGCCACAATGGGAACAAACCAATACAGCCCCCACACAGAGTAGACCTCTTTGGTGTAGACATTCATTGCTTACATTTACGTAACTACTTTTTAGGTCTCGCCATGACACTGCATCTCACTTGCAAGAATTATTATATACAATATGCAGTCCCAGAGGCGTAAAACAGGTCCCTGCAGCCTCTGCGGTGCCTGGGAGCCCGAAAATCTTTCAGAAGGGCCCGACTCCGCTCAAGGTCTATGAATGTTTACGAGACATGGGAGACTCAGGAGCCCCTCTTCAAATTCTGCCGGAGCGCCCCATCATTTTAAGTTACACCCCTGTGCAGCTTGCTCATTGCTTAGCATTTGTTGGTTTCATTATCATTCTTATTTGTTGCCTTCTAATTGGTCAGCGCATGCTGGCACCACTTACTCTTCTTTCAGAATTTTCAGTCACCATGTAATCTGTGTTCCATTAGGCCTCAGCAGCCACTAATGAAAAAGGTGTTTTGAGAACATAAGTTCCAGTTTCCTAAATGTGCTCAAGGACAGACACTGCAAATTCCTTTATGAGCCCATAAAAAATAAATTGCTACCTCCCTTCAGGGGGCGGAGCTTGCCTGGCTCCAAGATGGCCACGGGATAGCGGAACTCAGTGAGCCCAATTATTAATCCTACATAATCCTTCAGCCCACCGGCGATCCATCGTCCCGCAAGTAATGAGGACACTCCCTGAAACAAGGACGACCTCATCATGGACTCTTCTTCAGTGGGGAGCCCGGCCAGAGAGTAAACCACGGATCGTGCCCGGTGGGCTCAATGGATCACCCGAGTCCTTCGGCCTGGGCCCATCGGGCGGCGCTCCACTGTGGCCCCTCAGCCTCGATCGCCTGGGCGAGGCCTCACGCCCTAAAGGAACATAGCGATCCCGCTGTAAAGTAATGCTAGCGGGAGAGGTTACGACGTGGCGGTGATGCACTACTCGCTCCATTTGGCGCCTGTAGGGCAACAGACATCCTGCAGAGAGAAGGTGAGCTGCGTCCGCCCGCTCCCTTTTCCACATGTGACCCTTGAGCCTACTCTACAGCAACACGTACACAAAGGGCTACAAAGCAGCGACTATTCAACCCAAGCTGTGCCATCGCTTAACCTCCAGAGGGAACTCCACTCACCCTTCCTGGTGCAGCAGCCAGCCTACAGCCCCAATCAACCCTAGCCAATATACTACTCACCGTGCTAGACTATTAGAGGAAACAGCTTCGCTCTTCAAATGCACGTCCTCTTGCCCGGATTGCAGTGCAGCAAAAACGCTAAAAAGCGGGATAGTTGCCCAGCGCCACGCACAACCAAGCGCCCTGAATACCAGCAGCACTAAACACAATGGGCAAAACTGACAAATCCCAGCCTAAGCTTCAGTTTGAGCCTCGTGAGACGTCTAGACACAGGGAGGTGGATTCTGGCGCAGCGGAATTTGGCTCGGAGTCTAACGACCCTCCTGCAGAACAGGACTTAAAACAAATTCTGTCCGCCATGCAACGCAGCTTAAATAAGATAGATGGCAAAATAGACGCCCTTTCTTACATAATGGACCGAGAGACTAGAATAACACATGGGGAGACTCGAAGCAGTGGATAAGAGTGGGTCAGATGCAGAGGACACTATTACAGCGGAAACTGCGGCCCAGTCTAAGCTTTGCAAAAAACTGTGCGCTCTACATGTCAAAGTTGAAGAGGCTCGCTCAGGACGGAACAATGTACGAATAGTAGGTGTGGTGGAATCAACTAACATTGAAAACATGGAGCAATATGTGGAACAGCTCCTCGTGGCACTTCTGAGGAGAGATTCGTTCTCGGAGGTCTTCATTGTGGAACACACCCACCATGCCTTGATGCCGAGGCCTATGCCTGGAGCTAATCCGCGCGCCATTGCTGACTGTCTAATGAATTACAGAGATCGCGACGCTAGCTTCCGGAAGGCAAGAGAACTGAAGTTGCTATGCTACGAGGGCATGGACTTATCGCTCTACCCAGATTTCACGCAGCAAGTTCAAGAAGCCAGACGACAATTCACCCAAGTCAAGAGGAAGGTACAAGAACCGGACTTTGAATACAGCATGCTCTATCCAGCTAAGCTGCTAATCTTTTCAGAAGGAAAACCGTACTTTTTCACAGATCCGAAACAGGTGCTGCAGTTCCTTAAAAGTCACAATAGCTTAAGTTCCTGCGAGGACTCCCCTAGGAGTGCGTCCAATGTAGACATTGATATGGCGCACTGAGATAATCTCTAGCATGATCACCACCTTGGACAGTTGGGTGGGAGAGATGCTAGGCTGGGGCCCGGGCGGATTTGTTAATTACCTCCAAGTGGCGCTTGCTATTAGCTACTCTAATATCTTGTTCCAGGACAACCCGGCCGAAGAGGTCTGGTGCGGTGGCCCATGGGTCTGCGCCACTCCTCCCCACCCCCTATCACTTCCTACTAGGATACGCGTAAGACTGTTCTAACTATAAATGACAAGGTGTTGAGAACAAAATCTGTCATAGGATGGGGGATGCAGAAGTCATCACAAATGTTACAAGCTTGAAACTCATGCATGCCCTGCGATGCCCTTCCAGATCATTTCCCTTAGAAGACAGACCCCATCCCGAGATAGCTACAGCCACAATTTATCGTAAACTCATGAGTAACATGCCAGACCCTCTGACTACCCTCAGGAAAGCCTGGGTTGATGATCTGGGCAATATAAACGACGAGGAGTGGTCGGAGGCACTCCAGGGCCCTAAAGAAATAGCAATACGATCAAGATTCCGGTTGGTACAGCTTAAGGTGCTGCATCGTACATATTATCCTCGCACCAAATTGTTCAAATGGGGAAGGGTGCTGACGCCGCTGTGCGCCAGGGGCTGTCAGCGGGAGGGCTCATTCTTCCATATCCTATGGGAATGTCCCAAGATTGTGCCCTTCTGGCAGGAGATTACAGACGTAATGGCAAAAGTGCCCAATGTGGAGGTTGCACTAAATGCAAAGGGGCTTCTCCTATTGATTAATGGGGAAACAGAAAGACCCAGATATATCAATATTTGGTTGACATTGGCGGCTGGCGTTGCTAAGCGAAATATTGCTAGACATTGGGGAGCGCCTCAGCCGCCATCAGTGGCCGAATGGGAAAAAGATTTAGATTGGTGCCAGCGAGCAGAAGAAACTGTGTACAAAAGTAGGGGCTGCATTAAGAAATGGGAGAAGGTCTGGTCGCAATGGCGCAAATACAGAGGTAGATGAGACGCCTAAAAGTGCAGGATACATCTATGTATACATAAGCAAATTTGCCTGTTTAATATATGTGTAACGTTTGTGCTATGGACATAAGCCCTCGTCGTGGACCCAAGAGTGGTTTGAAGGTGCAGACCATTGCCCGAGCACCCAACAAATGTATCACTGATTTACTGACTGTGTCGACATGCATGCATAATCATGAAAAGTATGTATTTATCTTGAGCTTGTTTAATAAAAAAAAAAATGTTATAAGCTGTATTAAACGAGTGAGTCTCCCAAACCCACTCAAGATCTTAGTGAACTCGTCTGACTGCTGGGGGTTGTGTTCTCCACTCAGAAAAATATGGTGGGGAGGGATCTGCCGTTTGGGTTGTTATTCTCATCGCGCATAACTAGAGATGGTTACACCGGTAACATCGGCCCCATGTGTGTCCCACATAATGTAGCTATGTTTTTCTGGTTTTTGTTTTATTGTTTTTGGTTGGGAGGTCTGGGGAAGGATTACATTCTGCTATGCAGTGTTGGGGTGTTCATAGAGTGGGTGGGTTCAGTTGTGGAATATCTAACAATGTTATTAATCTAAATTTTTTGCTGCAATTGCTGGCTGAGAGCGCAAAAGGTTCAGTTGGAGTCGGGAAGAGATGGGTGAATCAGATAATGCCACCAACACACAACACTTAACCCCCCCCACCCCCCACATGGAACAAAAGGGGCCTAAACGAATATAGAAATCTCCGTAAGGTACTAGCGTACTTGAGAACACACAATTGGCGTAGCGATCTTACAAGAGATGCATTTACCAAAGAATAGTGGGCTTTTAATGTAACAGAGACTGCAGGGACTCTTTTGTGCTGAGGGCTTCACCTCACATGCCCAAGGGGGTTCTGATATGGATCAATAATAGATCCGGCATTACATTGCATGAACTCTGCACAGACCAAGCTGGCAGGTTTGTTATATCGCACTGTAATAGGGATGTGTTCCTTGTGGTTGGAGTTTACGGTCCCAACCATGACAACCCACAGTTCTAGAATACGCTATGTGCCCATCTACAACAATGGGAGAACTGCCACAGATTTGGGGTGGCAACTTTAATTGTATAGTGGACCCAGCTAGAGATGGTTCAAAGGGCCCCAGCGCCGTCCCTCGGCTGCCGCCAGAGCGATCATAGTAACAACAGAACTCTTAGGCTTGGCTGAAAAAAGCTTTCAACTCAGTAGACTGGGTATTTATGAAGGCTGTACTACACAGAATTGGGGTAGGAGAGGTGTTCTTGCGCTTAGTTGCGTTCTTCTACAAGGTACCAACTGCCAGAGTACACGTGAACAATCACTTCATAGCCCCCACTGAGACTGCTAAGGGCACCTGGCAGTGACACCCCTTATCATGCTTATTATATGCGATCATTGCCGAGCCGTTGGCCTGTGCTCTGAAAGAATACCACGGCCACAGGGGACTGCGTTTGACTGGACACCAGTTTATAATATCGGCGGACGACACCTTGTTGTTTGTTCATGACCCAAATAGCAATCTGTCCCCTATACTTAGGGAAGTTATCTGGTTTGGGGCCCTTTCGGGTCTCCAGATAAATTGGGGCAAATCAACTATTTTCCCCTTGTCCCCCTCTACTCTGCAGCCAGTCATGGAATTTCCCCTACAATGAAGAACAGATTCAACACTGTACCTGGGTATATTGGTCCATACTGACCCAATTATAGTAATGCTGGAAAACTACGGTAAGGCTATTCACAAACTAGAAGCTGACAGAGCGCTGGATTAAATTACCATTGTCTTTAATTGGACGTATCGCCCTGATGAAAATAATAGTCTAGCCCAGATATTTATTCCTTTTCCCAATATATCCCTGTCATTGCCTCGAACATTTTTCACAACGCTGCGCTCATTGATGTTTAAGTTGGCTTAAGCTGGAAAGCAACCCAGGGTCAAATGGGAGGTCCTCACATTACTATATGATATGGGAGGACTGAAAGCGCCAGAACTAGAACAATATTATAGTGTGGCACAAAGCTCACACGCCCATTTTTGGCTGCACGGCCCACCTAACCTCCCATACCTACAGGTAGAACGCGACGCTGCCCTTCCACACACTTTACCACAGACCCTTTTCAGGGAACCAAACAGGCAACACAGTACACTCGATTCACTTAACCCTACAGTACGGGCCTGGCATAGAACGCTAGTACAACAATCGGGTTCCCTATTGTACTCCCCCCATATTGAATGGTGCTCGTGGCTCAAGTGGGAAGAGAGAAGACAGGTACTAAAGCCCTACACTTACTGGGTATACAGAGAATGGGAGACCTCTTCAGCGAGGGTGATCCAGCGGGTTACTAGCAACAAGCATTCATACACTGAATACTCACCTGGGCCCATTCATTCACACTAACTAGTAATCACCGCTGGGGGGGAATCAGTTGTACTCTTTATCAAACTCCCTGCTACCAATTACCTTTCCTGATTGAAGAGTAATGACTTACCAATGGACCTTTGATAATTGGGGATAAATGAGATTATACAATAACAATTTCATATAACACCTGAAATAACCACTGACTCAGGAAGTTTTAAAATGTTTATCTAAAATATTTAGCAGAGTAATTTACAAGCCACATGGCACTTAATCGCATATCAAGGAGGAAATACACTATAATATCACCTATTAAGCATCAAGGACGGTCCCTCAGAAAGGAGAAGATTACGCATTTATAGTTTCCTAAAGGTGTGAAAACCAAACCCCTTGGCCAAGGAGTTGGAAGAGTGTCCCCAAGAAAGGATGAAGACCAAGACCTCCGGACCAGGTTCAAGACAGGATAGATGACCTCTCTACCAACGACGCCTGCGTCGTTCCCCTCTCTGACACTTCGTTCCTCCTCGATTCTTCCGTGTCTTCTTTCTAATGGAATCCGCCGCCCCCACCTCAGGACCTTTCTGGACAGCGGTTCAGTCTGCAATCGATCAGCTCGTTCTGTGGTCCTAAAAGCTGACAGCCTCAACGCTAACTAATTAGCTAATTCTATATCTATTATACCCCTTCTACACCCAGGTACCTCCCATTAATGTTTCAAATGTATGGGCCCACTACTTCTGATTGGACAGGGACAGGGGTTGATCCTCACACCATGACAATTTAGTTCAATTTCTTTAAGCCCATTGTTTTAAAATACCGCCCTCACAATTAATACATTTGCTTTATTTCCCACCCGTCTCACGACAATTTTCAATATAAAGTGTATGCAATTTGTTTCAATTGGTAGGACATCTCAGATGTACAGTGAAGGTGACCAACGGGTCATGTCCTTGGATATCTTCCAAGTTGACTTCATCGCTTTGTCTTGTTAGTTTCAGAGCGCATGCGCGGGTCCATGGCTCTTGAGCTGCTGTTCAGTTAACCCAGGCCCAATTTACAAACTAATAGAAATCAAAGAAGAAAACATATTAAAATCAAAAATAAATGTTATCACTGTATACCCCCTACTTCTACTCTATTCCCATTTAATTATAAAATCTATCCCGCATTAATAGCGTTAGAATACCACATTAATTGCAGCAACGCGAAGGCGTTAGCATGTGAGAACATAAAGCAGCCATTTTAGCATACACTGCGCAGAAGCAAAGATTCCCTCCAAGCAAAGAAAGACGTCATACCACGTGATATGGTTGACACATGTGCAATTGAGTTACCGCGCTTTAGCGGCCATTTTTGGATTAGACAAGGATTATTTATTAGTTTAAACACATAGGCAAGCGTCTCTCGGATAAATGTAATGTTTGCATATTATTAATAATGACATTACAAGGTTTTAGTACAATTTTAATTACTACTATGAGAAGGATTGCTTACGAGCAAGTCTCATTGTGAGTCCTTGCTCCATCAATCCCCTCTCTGATGGCGTTTCTGAGCCATCAAAACTACCCACAACCAGATGCCAACTTCTAGCATATTTCGGTTTCACTTTTACATTTTCTATTTTTATCCTCTCCTTTCAGTTTCTTATATATTTCACTTTTCAAATCTTCTAATTCTATTTCATCAATTTTCCGTTTCTTGCCTTTTCCTGTCACTCTATATGTTTCATTCTTTTTACAACATTTGCACCATATCATTATTGACAATACTATTATTGCTATCCCTACTAAAGGTACTAATATTTGACCTATAAGTCCATTTCCTACATTAGTAAACCAGGTACCAATTGACGCAATGCTATTTGTCAATCTTTCCCATACACTATCAACTTCCAGTGGTTTCAGTTCATTCTCAAGTTTTGTTATATTCTTTATATACGTTCCAATTTCTGCACTTTTGTCAGGAATATACGTGCAACAATGTTTCGTTTTCAACAATTTACAGACTCCGCCCTCTTTTGCTAATATATCAAGAGCAAGTGGATTTTGCATAACCATAGATCTAATCGCAACCATCTCCGCATTAATCATTAGAAATCCTCCAGCAGTATCCGTTGATAAACGATCAACCACTGTAGATAATTTACATATTCTCCTTGAGTTCAAAATTACTCACAGTGAAGGTATCAATGCACCAAATATATCCCCTACAATTTCTGAAAAACTAGCTCTTTTACTACGTGTTAATTCACTATTATTTTCATTGCTCCCAGTGTTTCTTTTCACGTGGTATACTTTTGCAAAAACTATTCCAAAATAACTTCCATACCACCGTGCAGGAAGCCTAAAGTAAGTCTTATTCCCACACACATAATAAATTCCAGGAAAAACTGAATCTGTTCCTCCTTTTAGTCCCCAACATCCAAGAATTAAGAAATTATGTTCACATTCACTGGTACCAATAAAAATATTGTTATAATCAGTCTTTAACCTATGAAGACAAAGTTTCCCTGTCTTTACAAAATCCAGAGCCACAGCAGCTTGAGCTTTGCCAGGTGTGTAAATACCCTCTTTCTCAGCCCAAGTTGGAAGATGAGCTTTATGCTCAGACACTTTCTTTTGAAAATTATGTCTTCTATTCTCAACTAAATTCAAAAATATCTTTTCTTCTTCACGTAATGAACATGTTAGATTGCTTCTATGTGCATGTTTTATGTCTATCGATTTCATTAAGAAAAATTCTCCCATAAATTGTGCATCTTGACTGCTAAGCACTGGGTTCAAATTCTTTCGAATAGGAACCTCTGAAAATATCACATCTATATTTGAATAATATTACTGAAGTTTTCCTGTTCTATAAAATAAACTAGTTAGTACACTACATGATATGCCATAAGTTAAAGGCAAATGATGATATGTTAAACCTTCTGCTACTGATTCAGGTAACTTCATACAGACATAACAGTCACTAACTTCCATTGTATCTACGTACTGAAACAATAATTTAGTGAAAACATTTAAACTAGTATACGTTATCTGTTACAACGTGATGATAATCCGGTTCATCCTCTGCTTCTAATTCTACTCTATCACTTTTCAAGTTATCTATCCTTCCCTTAGTATCGTTATTATTCTTTTTGTCCATTATCATAAGGTAAGGAATTGCTACAATCACAACCAACCACACTATGAGCACCACTACCAGACTACATATGCATATAGCACAGCATCTTTTACAACATGTTCGTTTCGGTCTCCCAGAAACTCTGTCAACATTTTTGACAAAGAAGAATTTCCTTCTTTCTTTTTCTGTCAAGACTTTAACGTTATCAAGGAGGTTTCACTTCTTTTTCATAAGTTAGTTCTGCACTTGTTCCTTCGTCACCACTTTCATTTGACTCTGAACTCTCGTAGTCTTCAAGGATTATATAAGTCCAATCAGGACCCTTAAACTTATTGTTCACAAGTTTTAATCTTTTGCTTTTTCGTTTTCAGTCCCACTTGTTTGTTCAGATAAGCTTGTTACTTCATTTACTTGTTCTGGATCTTCACTTCTTGTTACTATGTGGTATTTTACTCTTTTAATGACACTAGGCCAATGATCACCTTTTCTGACTTTCTTTGTTTGCACTGTATCTTCACCTTCTGAGTCTTTTCCAAAAACTCTTATTTTCAAGGTGTGGCACAATTTGATTTTCCTCGATTTCAGTTTCTTCTTCTATCTGCTCTTGTTCTGGTCTTGTTGTTGCTTCTTCAGTTGCTTGTGTGTGAGTTTCTACTAACTGACCCTGTTCAGGATTGACGTTTTCGTGCTTGATGCTTTCTTGCTCGATGTTTTCTTGGTTTTCTTCTCCCTGAACGTTTTTTTCTTGTTCTAACTGGTTCTGATCAGGGCTTATTGCACTGTGTACTTCTGCAGCCTGACCGCGTTCTTCTAAGCCGGTCTGTCCCTGCTCAAAATTTGCTGTTTTGTTGTCAATTTGAGCCCAATTTCCTTTCCCTATCTGGGCCTGCTCAGGTTCTCTTATTGTTTCGTTCTCCCTATCCTGAGCTGCTTCTTCTTCGCCTATCTGGTCCTCACTAATTTCTTCTAATCTAGCTCTACTTCTTGTTTTGTTGTAAACTTCCGGTATTTCAACCACTGGTATCCAGTCCTGACTTGTGCTCGGTTGTTCTTCTTCAGCTTCTCCCGAATCTATCACTTGAGATTCTTCAGCTGGCCAACCTTCAGCTTCCTCAGCTATTGATGCTGACTGAGGATCTTTTCCTTCAGGAGCTGGCACCCTTTTGGTGTGGCTTACATTAATCCAATTAGGTAATCCTGCACATTTCACTGCTGTGTTCATAACCAATATAACCTGGCAAGGTTCGCCCCACCTGGATGATAAACACGTTTCTCTGGTGTGATGCTTCACTACCACCCAGTCTCCGGGGTTCAGATCATGCTCTTGTTCAGGCTGCCTGGAAACTGCGTCTTCTCCAACCTGGTGAGAGACAGAACGCATGAGGTCAGCCAATGCCTTGCAATAATCTAGAACCATATCATCAGTTATGTTCAGCTGTTTATTTCCAGGTACATGTGCTTGTCTCATTGCTCTTCCCATGATGATTTCATGTGGACTCAATCCTGTATTTCTATCAGGAATGCTTCTGAATCCCATTAAGACAAGAAGCAATGCATCGGGCCAATCCAACGATGTAGATGCACACATTTTTGACAATCTTGATTTTATTGTGCCATTCATTTGTTCAACCACTCCAGAAGCCTCTGTCGATACGCACAGTGCAATTTTTGTTCAATTTTAAATGCTTCACAGATTATTCGAATTACATCATTATTGAAGTGACTTCCTCTGATTCCAAAGTTACTGGGAAACCGAACCTAGGAATGAGTTCTCGTAGCAATAGTTTTGCGACTGTAATGCGGTCATTCCTCCTAGTAGGGTAAGCTTCCACCCACCTTGAAAACAGACACACTATGACAAGTACATATTTCAGTCCTTTACATGGTGGTAACTGAATGAAATCTAACTGCAATCTCACAAATGGACCCTCGGCCTTTCCAATTTTCCCTAAGCCAATTACTGTTCTCCTTCCTGGATTATTCATTTGACAAGTTAAACACTTCTGGCAAAGACTTTCTGCTGCAGCCCTAAACTTTGGATTATACCAACTTTGTCTGAAAAGTCTAATCATTGCATCTCTCCCTACATGTGTGTCTCCGTGATACATTCTGGCCATTTGTGAAATCAAGCAGTCGGGCATGACTGGTCTGCCATCTGAATATACCCATACATCATCATCTGTTCTTCGGGTACACCCTATTTTTATCCAAACATCTTTCACTCTCTTCAGCATCATCTTGTAATCTTTTCACATCATTCCATGTTTCAGGTGTTGAACATAGCATAAGTTGGCAGCTGATTCCCATCCTTTCAACTTTTCTGTTTACTACCAATCTGTTTCTGGCACAGTGTTGAGCAACTAGATCTGCGTATCTGTTACCGGCTACCACCCAGTCATCTCCTGACTGGTGTGCGGCACATTTCACCACTGCCAATTCTTTTGGTGATTGTATTGCCTCCAATAATTCTTTTACAAACTGCCCATTTTTGATTGGGGATCCAGAAGAAGTCATGAAATCACTCTGCATCCACAGTTGGCCAAAATCATGCACAACCCCGTACTCATATTGACTGTCCGTAAATATGGTTACCTTTAGATTTTTCCCCAATTTTGTTGGCTTTGATCAAAGCAATCAATTCAGCTACTTGTGCAGATTTGACTCCTGGTAAATAGGATGCTTCAATTATTCCAGAAAGTTCACATACAGCATAGGCTGCACTCAATTTGCCATCCTCATGCCTTAGGCATGAGCCGTCCACTAAACAGCTCCCTGTCTGGGTTCTTTAGGGGCATTTCCTGTATGTCAGGACGAGGTTTGAGTACACAACTCTGTGACCTGTAAACAGTCATGTTCTGGATCATCCTTAACTTCTTCACAATATTGATCTGGCAATAATGTAGCAGGATTTACAACTGTGCACCTAGCTATGGTCACATTTTCAGCTCCTAGAATTATTCGCTCATATTTAGTCATCCGACTAGGTGTGAGATGCTAAGTTCTAGTTCTTGTTAACAGGATTACAACTGCATGTGGGACAAACACTTTAACAGTATATCCCATTACTATTGACTCGCTTTGTTCGATGCTCATACAGGTAGCAGCAACTGATTTTAAACAGCCTGGCAATGCTGCAGCCACTGGGTCCAATGTAGCAGAAAAATATGCTATAGGACGCCTGTTTAGTCCAGGTCTTTGGGTTAACACTGAAAGTGCACAATTTTCTCTTTCATAGCAGAACCGTGTGAATTCTTTGTATAGTCAGGCATGCCCAGAGGCGGAGTGCCTCACATAAAGCATTTCTTAGTTTTACAAATGCACCGGCACTTTCATCATCCCATTCAACTGGGTCTTTTGCTTTCTTTTTGGTTAGCTGAATTAAAGGCTTTGCTAGCAGTGAAAACCCTATAATCCATTGTCGGCAGTATCCTACTATTCCAAGAAACATTCTCACTTCTCTTTGTGTTACTGGCATTTTCATTTGCTTGATTAATTTTATTCTATCAGATGTTATTCTTCTTTTTCCCTTTTCAATTTGGTGTCCCAAATATTTAACTGCCTTTGTACAGAACTGTAACTTCTCAGGTGACACCTTGTGTCCTTCCTCAGCCAAATTGTTGAGTATTGCAATTGAATCTGCGACACAATCGTCATGAGTTTTTGACGCTACCAATAAGTCATCTATGTACTGCACCAGGACAGAGCTCCTGGGCAGTACTAGTTTCTCTAGACACTTTTTCAGGATTTGATTAAAAATGGAGGGACTTTCTGTGTACCCTTGAGGAACACGATTTCACACATAGACATGGTTTCGAATTTAAGCGAAAACAGATATTGACTATCTGGATGCAATGGTATTGAGAAAAATGCTTGGCACAGATCAATCACGGTAAACCATTCTGCATCCCATGGTATCCGATATATGATCACTGCAGGATTTGGTACTATAGGACAACAAGGTACCACAATTTTATTAATTTTCTGCAAATCCTGAACGATCCTATATTTTCCACTAGGCTTTTCAAACCCATAATTGGCGAACTGCAAGGGCTACTCAGAACTTCTTTTAATATGCCTTGTTTCACCATTCTGCCAATTTCTTCAGTAACTCCTGCTTTTACTTCTGCACTCATTTTGTACTGTCTGGTATTTGGGAAAATTACGCCTTCTTTTACAGTGATCTTTACTGGATCTATTTTGCCATAAGCCCTACTTCTTTCCCAGTAAAATCCCATACCTTAGAGCTCACTGTTTTCCTTAATTCTTCTGGTAATTCATCTTTGGTTATCAAGGAGAACATCTCGTCTTACTTCCGTTACCTTGTTTGGCTATCATGAACTTATAAACATGATCTTCATCCAGAGGTCTGTATTGCAACACCATCTGGTGTGCAAAAAATAGTGCAATTCATTTTGCACAGTAAATCTCTGCCCAGTAAATTTACTGGACTGGAATCACACACCACAAATTGGTGCATTTCTCGGAAATTTCCTATTCTTACTTCCATGGGCTCAGTAAGGGGTGTTTTGATCTTTTGATTTGCTACACCTACAACTTGGATAGCTTCTCCAGAGAGGGAGGTCTGGGATGTCTGCTGTTCTTACAGTAGAGCAGGTAGCACCAGTGTCCAAAAGAAAAGTGATATCATTACCTTTTACTTTCCCTTCAACATATGGACCTGACTGATCTACCGGCAAGGATGCGCCTAAGTACGCACTCCTTCTCCCCTCTCTAGGCACCGTCATTGATAACTATAGGGATCAAATTCATCCTGTAAAAGAAACTGTGAAGTTACATATTCATTCTTACCACTTCCTCCTTGATATCCGACGTCTGTACCGTGCTTTGCTCTGCTTACATTACCCTGTATAGGGGCAGGTGGCAACTGACTGAGGATTTACACCCTGTTGTGAGTCATTCTGCGTCTGTGGATTCAAATGATGATTTGGGCCATTATTATTTTGAATCTTTTTACATTCGTTCTTCCAATGTCCCAACTTTCCGCATCCATTACAAGGACATTTCTTTATAGCCTCTTCTCTACTCATTCGTCCTCTCACCTTTCCACCATTCCCTGTGTCACCATTCGTTCCAGATTCTTTTCCCTGACTATCTGTTGGATTATCCAGATTAATTCCTTGTCGTTCAGCCATTTTCACTTGAGCCCACATCACCTTTTCTTGTAGTTTCTTGTGCCTGTCTTCAATGTCATCTCCACAATATTTAGCATATTTCAAAATTTCGTCAATAGGTTTTCCTGCCAACATAACATATGTTGCTTAATCATCTGACAAATTTCTGGTTTTAGACCATAAACAAATCGATAAACAAACTGACTCATATTTTTGTCTCCAATATCTTCAAAACCACTGTACTGCTTAAACACCTGTAATAGACATTCGTAGTAGGCGTGTACCGATTCATTTGCCTCTTGAGTAGTCCTGTCTATCTTCACCCAGTCTGTTTCTTTTGGTGGTATTTTCCCTTTCAAATAAGTTATTACCTGGTGATACTTTTTCATCACATCATTTGATGGAGCACCTGTCTTTGCATCTCTAGGATATTCTTCACTAGGCCAGTCGATTGTAATTTTACAATCTGTCCATAAATCGGCAGGTACCACTATGTCAAACAAACCATCCAAATTCTTTAACAATACCTTCGAAACTTTCACAAACCTCTCAACCTGCTTGTACCATTCAATTGATTTTTCTCTCAACTTTGGAAAATCATTCGTAAAGGACAAAATATCTTGCCTGCTCCATGGGACATGAACATAACCTCCTCCTGGAACCTCCCGCATCGGGTACAGCTGTTCTACTTTTCCTGTTTCTTTCAGTAAATATTCGGAATTTGTTCTACTGAAACGTGCCTCTTCCTTTTTAGGTCTCGCCTAGCGACGCAGCGCATGCGCTGCTCGCCTTGGCGAGACCTATTGTCGTCGGTTTCTTGGCCGGAGGGGGACAGGAGATGTGCACTCCATACGCGTTCACATCTCCTGTCCCCGCGTAGGGCTTGCACGCTCACGGCGTCTCTATCAGCTTACCCCCGGACAGCAGATGGGCACGCGCACGGCGTCTCTTCACTTTCGAGCGCTCCCACCGCACGCTTTCACTTTTGCGCGCTCGATCTCAGCCTGCCTTTTCTGCCACGGCGTCTCTATCAGCTTGCCCCCGGACAGAAGATGGGCACGCGCACGGCATCGCAGACCACATTGACAGGGGAACACCTCTTTATAACTTCACGTTATTTATTTGTATGTTTTTATATGCTGGGCAATGGGAAAAAATGGATGAATGGAAGTTTGTAAAGGGAGGTTATCCTTTCCCTTCTGCAATAAGAACATGCACAATGCATGAATGCATACGCTTCTGAATAAGTTTTGTTTGGCCAAGCAACAAGCTACAAAAATACACTATAGTTCTATCTATAAGCGCACACGGATTATGTATGACATGGCATGCACTACGAGGTTAAGTCCACACATCCCTTAGAAAGTCACTACGAATATTCTGAACTAATACATTTCTGTATTGTTTTTATCTTTTCATATATGCATGTTGTCCTTGCCCTATGGCTCCATAATGATCCTGCAGCAAGGCACAATGGCATGCCTCTTTACCGAAGCTCAGGCAAGTAGGGCAGCCTCACATTTTCCTGTATGTTTGTCTTTGTCCTATATTTGTGACAACCAAACCAATGGAAGACTCGACAAAATAAACTGCGTACAATAACATTGAAAACAAGCATTTGCAATGCAATAGGTCTCGCAGTTACACAAGTTAAAGCTATTGGCATTGTAAATGACAATGCCTTTTATTTATGTTTTTTAAACGAAAACAAATATAAACGGCATTGTTGTTGCAATGTCAACTAGCCTCAAACTCAGCGTAGAATGCGAGACCTATTGCATTGCAAATGCTTTGTTCTTTGTCCACCTAGTTTTCCATTTATCTAGTTCTCCCCATTTCTGTAATACTGACATTAATTCTTTCACTTGTAATTTCCTACCAGATGCATTCATATTTTCTAAATCTTTGTCAGTAAAATCTGCTCTATATGGTTTCTGTAGTACTTTTGATTTTCTGATTTCAATTCCCATTTCTGAGGCCAAATCCGTTAACTTGTCATGGAATATCTTTACATTTCTTGTTATGCTCCTACATACGAACAATAGTTCTTCATTGTAGGTATTTAAACGATCTACTCCTACATTGCCTGCTATCATTTCTTCTAACTCGACTTTTAATTTATAAATGTCCAAGATCTTTGGGGGTGAACTCTGTCTACTCCTTGTGCCCATCTTTCTAAGTCTTCTGGAGTTGCTACATCCTTTTGGATGAGGAATTTTATAGGCTTGCTATGGGTGTTTCTTCGGGCTCTCCTTTGGATCCCCTTCCTCATAAAATCTGGAAGGAATTTGCTTCAGAACTTTTTCCCTAGACTCCGACAGATATGTAACCAATCACTATCTAGTGGAGTTGTACCATCTGGCTGAAAACAGGCGGTAGTTATGCCACTCTTGAAGAAGGCCACTCTTGATCCAACCTGTCCGGGTAACTATCGGCCCATCTCTCTCCTCCCTATCCAGTGAAGATCCTTGAACGTCTGGTTAGCAAATCTGTCAGTTTTTCTAGAACGTAACAACTGTCTGGCAGATGTACAACCAGGCTTCCGTCCAGAACACGGAACAGAGTCAGCCTTGGTGACCGTGCTGGATGATTTGGCGCTCTGTTGGCAGACAGGGGACAATCAGCAATACTTATTTTGCTTGACCTGTCTGCCGCTTTCGACACGGTCAACCATGACATTTTGCTAACACGTTTAGAGGAGGTGGGAGTAGTGGGCATTGCCCTGGACTGGTTTCGATCCTATTTATCTGGCAGGTGTCAGGCAGTGGCCCTTCCCCCTTTCCAGTCAGCCTTTACTAATATCTGTCATGGAGTTCCACAGTGATCCGCCATCAGCCCAATTTTATTTAACATCTACTTGAGCCCACTGATTAACATCATTCGGGCTCATAATGTAAAATTGGTGAATTATGCTGATGATACCCAGATTATTATTTCTCTTGATGAAACGTCACCCAACGCCCTGGAGGATTTTCATGCATGTATGCATGACACTGCGCAGTGGCTACTGGGAATAACTCCTTGCAATTCAATTCGGATAAAACCGAAATTGTACACTGCGCAGTTGGGAAGGTCCACCGGCCTCTTCCTCACAACTTTTGGCCCCTTGGCTCATCTACCACTTTGGCGCCATCTAAGACGGTGCGAAATTTGGGTGTTATGTTCAATGCCAACCTATCTCTGGAGACGCAAGTGAACAAGTTGGTGGGGTGCTGTTTGGCCTCATTAGGGCTCTGAGAAGATTCTTCCGTTGCTCCCAATTTCGGCCAGAGCCTTGGTTGTTCAAGGCGCCATCCTAAGTAGACTCGGACTATTGTAATGCTTTGCTGCTGGAGTCCCAAAGTATTTGATACAGAGACTGCAGCGTGTCCAGAACACGGCTGCGAAACTGCCGTTGTCTAGACCTCGAAGCTCTTCTGCTTCAATGTGCCTATCGGAGCTACATTGGTTCCCTGTGCAGCAAAGAATCTATTTTAAATCCTTTGTATGGGGTTTAGGGCATATACTGACCTCGGTCCTAGACCGTTGCAGAAGAAATTGGTCTGAGTATATTCCTACCCGGACCCTTCGTTCCTCTTCTGCTTACCTGGCAAAGATACCCAGGTTCAATAAGGTCAGATCGGGAGGAAGATCTTTTAGTGTTGCTGCTGCAAAGCTCTGGAACACACTCCCAACTGAAATCAGACAATGCAGTACCTTGTCTTTGTTTAGGAAAAGGATCAAAACGTGGCTGTTCCCCAGATAATGTTCTTGTCTTTCTTTTGAGCAATGGTTTTCTTTAGGTTCTGTCCTTTCTTGCCTGACGTTGGTTTGTATACATGTACTTTTAGCGCCAGGTGTTTGTTGCGCTTTATAAATACCATATACAATACAATACAATACAGTTGCACTTTTAGTTCCTGATGATGTTATTATATTCACATCCTTTGAGCAACCAGGTGTGACTCTTCTGGGTGTGCTATTTACGGAATCTCAAATAGGCAAATCCATTAGTGAAATCATAGATTCACAATCGCTGATATGGTCATCAATTATTACAGCTTCATGTTTAGGAATATCCACAGGTGTAGGCATAACTAGAGGTTTCGGACAATTTAATTTGTCACCATATAAAGGGACCACGGGACCAATGGTTACAGTGATGGTCAGGGAATCAGGATGTACATTCAACTATGTTATTTTCTGTATCAATTCTGCTCTGTTTCTGTCTAAGGCCTCTCTTTCCTTATCCTGATGTACCCTATTAACTGGTGGATTATGCAGTACTTGAGGTACCAATGGTGTTCTCAAAATTGGTGCACTTGGGGTACAACCACCCAACCCCTCCTGATATGGTGGAGGGTTCTTTAATATTTCCTCCATTAATTCATCTTCGGATTCTCCAAACCGTCATGTGTTTTGTCTTTTCTTTGCATTTGATCCCTAATGGCTCATCTGACATGAATACTGGATACAAACCCTCGGTAAGCATTGCTCTTCTCCACTGTTTCATCTGACTTTCTCTTGTCTCATTTTGGTGTCTAGGGAAATCCCCTATAACCCCTATTGCTTCTAGGTCTATCACGTTCAAATGCCTCTGTTTCCCACTCTTCTAGGGCTTTGTATTGCGTTAATCTTGGTCTGGGTTCTAATTCATTCATTCTTATTCTTACATTTTGAAGAACTCTCCCATTGAAAGTACCATTCTCTGGGAAAGCTAATATTCCGTCATCCTTGGTATATTCTATCCAATTTTCTAACCAGACGCAAGTATGATAACCCCTCTCCATCATCATGAATGAGGCGGGCGTTTTTGCTGGTGGAATGATAATTCCTTCCCTGGTTTTGATTGGCTTATCCTTTTTGAAATAATTCATAATCTTTTATAAAAATGACATTTTTTTCCTTTCTCCGTACATTTTTGGTAAATATCTATTTATTGAATTATATTCTGCAAAACCTAGGAATCTCCTGTCTGGACGTGTTCCTATTAACGTCGGATCGCGTTTCCACATACAATTTCCACTGTCCACTAAATTCCGATTTCTATGCTGTCAACCAATCAAATTTCAGCTAACATTTGTCTCGGGCCAATCCTAGCGCGGCTTTTCTGTGACGTTTGTCTGACGACCCCTCCTTTACAATCTGCGCTTCTCTGTCCCTCACTGTTTCAACCAATCCCAGCGCGGCACCTGTGACGTCAGTATTACTCCTGTCTACCGACCCCTCCTTTACAAGCTCGCTCCACACCCGCTGTGTCGACCAATCCCAGCGCGGCGTTTCTGACGTCAGCTTTTACTCCGACAACTGACCCTCCCTTTACAAAAATCGTACGCAAAACTTTCAACGCTTCTTATTAAAATTCAGTAACAACATAAAACATTCGCTATCGTGCCAGTTTCTCTAAATTGAAAAGATAGATTCTCTCACTTCTTAGTAAAACCCTTCCGTTTACTAATCATACACTACGAGTAAAACCCCTTCCGTTTACTCTTCACATAAGCTTCGGAAATACCTGCTACTCCTTCAATGTTACCCTTTCTAGGTGATATAACATCAAATTTTCACCAGCGTATTCCTTTGCTGTCACTCATACGCACAGAGTCCCTAACAAGTACTGATAGCCCTGCTTAACTTTTCAGTACTATTTCTGCCTGACAGATAACCTCACTGCAGTATGGCTTCCACTTACCATCCGCTATTCAAATTTCCCGGGGATTCTAGACAACATAAAACAAAACTTTAAACAAACGGATGTCAGTCCATAAAAATAAAATTCTCATTACCCAATTAACAAAGTAAACCATCCTCTGATAGCCAGAAAACTGATCCAGCGGGTTACTAGCAACAAGCATTCATACACTGAATACTCACCTGGGCCCATTCATTCACACTAACTAGCAATCACCGCTGGGGGGGAATCAGTTGTACTCTTTATCAAACTCCCTGCTACCAATTACCTTTCCTGATTGAAGAGTAATGACTTACCAATGGACCTTTGATAATTGGGGATAAATGAGATTATACAAATACAATTTCATATAACACCTGAAATAACCACTGACTCAGGAAGTTTTAAAATGTTTATCTAAAATATTTAGCAGAGTAATTTACAAGCCACATGGCACTTAATCGCATATCAAGGAGGAAATACACTATAATATCACCTATTAAGCATCAATGACGGTCCCTCAGAAAGGAGAAGATAGAGACAGCAGTACAAACTAGATTACGCATTTATAGTTTCCTAAAGGTGTGAAAACCAAACCCCTTGGCCAAGGAGTTGGAAGAGGGTCCCCAAGAAAGGATGAAGACCAAGACCTCCGGACCAGGTTCAAGACAGGATAGATGACCTCTCTACCAACGACGCCTGCGTCGTTCCCCTCTCTGACACTTCGTTCCTCCTCGATTCTTCCGTGTCTTCTTTCTAATGGAATCCGCCGCCCCCACCTCAGGACCTTTCTGGACAGCGGTTCAGTCTGCAATCGATCAGCTCGTTCTGTGGTCCTAAAAGCTGACCGCCTCAACGCTAACTAATTAGCTAATTCTATATCTATTATACCCTTCTACACCCAGGTACCTCCCATTAATGTTTCAAATGTATGGGCCCACTACTTCTGATTGGACAGGGACAGGGGGTTGATCCTCACACCATGACAATTTAGTTCAATTTCTTTAAGCCCATTGTTTTAAAATACCGCCCCTCACAATTAATACATTTGCTTTATTTCCCACCCGTCTCACGACAATTTTCAATATAAAGTGTATGCAATTTGTTTCAATTGGTAGGACATCTCAGATGTACAGTGAAGGTGACCAACGGGTCATGTCCTTGGATATCTTCCAAGTTGACTTCATCGCTTTGTCTTGTTAGTTTCAGAGCGCATGCGCGGATCCATGGCTCTTGAGCTGCTGTTCAGTTAACCCAGGCCCAATTTACGAACTAATAGAAATCAAAGAAGAAAACATATTAAAATCAAAAATAAATGTTATCACTGTATACCCCCTACTTCTACTCTATTCCCATTTAATTATAAAATACCACATTATTAATTGCAGCAACGCGAAGGCGTTAGCATGTGAGAACATAAAGCAGCCATTTTAGCATACACTGCGCAGAAGCAAAGATTCCCTCCAAGCAAAGAAAGACGTCATACCACGTGATATGGTTGACACATGCGCAATTGAGTTCCCGCGCTTTAGCGGCCATTTTTGGATTAGACAAGGATTACTTATTAGTTTAAACACATAGGCAAGCGTCTCTCGGATAAATGTAATGTTTGCATATTATTAATAATGACATTACAAGGTTTTAGTACAATTTTAATTACTACTATGAGAAGGATTGCTTACAAGCAAGTCTCATTGTGAGTCCTTGCTCCATCAATGGCGTCACAAAGAGTTGGGACTCAGTGGTCCAAGACACGCCTGGGCAGACTGCCATAACTAAATTCCAGTACTTCAGCGTCTGCTGTGCATTGAGGGACCTCCTGGGTGACGAGATGAGGGAACCCTTGGAGATCACTGCATTGTCCCTTTTGATTTGCAACAATATCCCGGTGAGGTTGGTCTCTCAGCTCTATGCACACGCACAGGAGGCCAGGCGCCCGACAATGATTAAGGCACGGGTGGACTGGCAGAGAGAACTCGAGGTGACCTCAGATATAACATGGCAATACTGCTGCGCGAGGACAGGTGAGATCTCCCTTAACGGTAGGCACTAGATTTCAGCTCTACCATGTCCATTTGGAAGTCAACATTCTGTATCTATCCGGCAATGGTTGTTCTGCAGGGGGGACCACGTATTGAAACATGTTAATTATACTTTTTTTTTTACGATGTGCCAGAACAAGTAAAATTAGTCACTCTTTTTCTGGAAAAAATTCCAATTGATTGCTTTTTTAGATAGGGTTGTGATATTTGACTCTTTTTTAAAATTCCGAGTCAAGCACTGTATTGACAGATCATAGATCTCCGAAATGAAAAGAAAACATTTAACAGCCAACACGTGTTTCGCCCCCTCACATTGGCCGTCTGGCCTGGGGCTTCCTCAGGGCTGTACATTCATGAAAAGCAAACAGTCATACAATAACCAATGGTAGATACATATTTACAGTGATGCAACATGGTAGGAGTATATATCAATCACCTGGGATGGTGTAGTGTGAGACACAGTGTAGTGGAGTCCAATGGAAAGGAAAAAGTAGAGAGTAGATAAAGGAAAGTAAAAGAAAAAGAGAAAGAAAAAAGAGAACAAGAGAGAGATATCAGAGCATAGAGCAGTGATAGTAGTGGAGACAGAATGAGAAAGGTGTATGGGTGACACCAGTGGGGCAAAAAAAAGAGAGTTAAGGGAGGAAAAAAGCGCAAAAAGATATAAGGAATTGTTAGTAAGGGAGAGAACATGGCTGAGAGAAAAGACAATAGGAGATCAGTGACGAGTTAGGTAGGAAAATAATCAGTGGTGGGAGAGTTAGGATTTGGTGGGACACACAGTCGCGGTAAGTAAAAAGTGGGGTAGTGGCAAATAGTGTCGAAAGATTGGGGAAACAAGGTCAATAGATTAGTATCAGAAAAGGCCCCAGTGTCAGAGTCAGTTGTGAAGAACATAGCAGAGATCATCATTAATAGCATGATAAATCATAGAAATACATACAGAGTTATAGTGTCCAGATTATAAGGTCATGTTCCATATGGGGATAGAATCAAAAAGACAACAATGCAAAAACGTTAGCGTTCAATCATGGTATGAGAAAGTGTACTGATTTTGGTAGACCAAACCTCCAACTCTTTCAGGCAGAACTCTCAATCTGTTTGGTCTAGTGATCTAGGGAATCAAAGAACTCCCGTGGTAAAATATATTCATAGAAATATGTGGAGATCTGGAATCTGCTCGACTCCCTCTCGCCCGGCATCGCCTTCTTCACGGAGACCTGGACCAACGCCTCCTCCACCCACGACATCAACACCGCCATCCCGGACGGATACAAGATCCAGAGAAAGGACCGCCCCAACCAGCAGGGAGGGGGCCTCGCCATCGCCCACAAGAACACCCTCCGGCTCACCACCTCCAGTGAAACCTTCCCCTCCGCCGAACACCTGCACTTCCAGATTCAGACTAGCCCCAGCTCCACGCTCCGGGGAACCCTCGTCTACAGACCCCCCGGGCACCCTTCGCCTCCACCATCACCAACCTCATCGCACCCCACGCCATCGCCACTATGAACTTCATACTCATCGGAGACCTGAACTTCCACCTCGAGAACGCCAGCAACCCCAACTCCACCACCCTTCGGACTCAAACAACTCGTCTCCACACCGACCCACAGAGCTGGACACACCCTCGACCCCATCTTCGCAGCAGGCAACAGCATTCACTTCAGCCACACAACACAACCCCCATGGACAGACCACTACTGCGTACATTTCACGGTTGACAAACCCAGGGCACCTAGACCAGCCCCACGCCCTCCACGAAGGAACTGGAGCAAGGTCACCGACGACCAACTCCTCTCCGCCCTCACCCGAAACAACCACACTTCGGCATCCGACGCCAACATCGCAGCCAGAGAACTCCACACCTGGATCTCCAAATGCACAGACGAGCTCGCCCCGCTACACAACCCCGACAAACAACGCACCAGGAAAGCCGCCTGGTTCACCACCGACCTCCAAGAAGCCAGACGCGCCTGGAGAATAACTGGAGAAACACCAAGACACCCGAAAACCACGCCACCTACAAGGACGCCATGACGGACTACCACAACCAAATCAGACCCACCAAGAGGACCTTCATCCACACCAAAATCCTCGCCAACTCCACCAGCTCTTCACTGCCATCCAGGAATTCACCAACACTCGCAGCAAAGCAACAGACATCACCCCGTCCCAAGACCTCTGCGACAAGCTTGGAACATACTTCCACCTCAAGATCAAAAACCTCTACGACAACTTCATCAACCTTCCACCCGACGCCACAACCGGCCCGCCCCCCCAGACGCACCGGCCAGCCCAGCATCTCCACCTGGACGCCGATCACAGTTGAAGACACCTCCTCAACCATGAAAGGCATCCACTCAGGGACCCCCACCGACCCCTGCCCCCCACACATCTATCACAGGGCCGCCACCTAAATCGCACCCGAACTACAACGCACCATCAACAACACCCTCAAAACAGGCACCTTCCCAGATGACTGGAAACGCACAGAAGTCAGGCCCCTGCTCAAGAAGCCGACAGCTGACCCCACCGACCTCAAGAACTACCGGCCCATCTCGCTCCTC
This sequence comes from Calotriton arnoldi, assembly GCA_963921515.1. Taxonomy (NCBI): domain Eukaryota; kingdom Metazoa; phylum Chordata; class Amphibia; order Caudata; family Salamandridae; genus Calotriton; species Calotriton arnoldi. Next base: position 473,975 of record CAWUFW010010578.1, read on the forward strand.
CCCTTCGTGGGCAAAGTTGCAGAGAAAACAGTCAACAAGGAACTGACATTTCATCGAAGACAATGCCATCCTCGACCCGTCCCAATCCGGATTCCAAAGCAACCACAGCACAGAGACCGCCCTACTCGCCGCCACAGACGACATAACATCCGCACCCTCCTGGACCAAGGCCACTCCGCAGCCCTCATCCTACTCGACCTATCAGCAGCCTTCGACACCGTCTCCCACCACACACTCGTCGCCAGACTACACGACGCCGGCATATAAGGAACAGCCCTAGAATGGATCCGATCATTCCTCACCGGAAGAAGCCAAAGAATTAGACTACTGCCCTTCCTCTCCGATCCCACGGAAATCACCTGCGGAGTCCCACAGGGGTCATCGCTGAGCCCGACCCTCTTCAACATCTACATGGCCCCCCTCGCCACCATCGTACGACAACACGGCCTCAACATCGTCTCCTACGCTGAAGACACCCAGCTCATCCTCTCCCTCACCAAAGACCCGGCCACCGCCAGACTCAACTTCCAGAAAGGAATGCAGGAGGTCGCCGTCTGGATGACCCACAGCTGCCTCAAGCTCAACGCCGAGAAGACAGAAGTACTCGTACTCTGATCCACCCCTTCAGCATGGGACAATACCTGGTGGCCGACAGCCCTCGGAAGCCCACCGACCCCCTCGGACCATGCCAAAAACCTCGGCATCGTACTCGCCTCATCCTTCACCATGAACCGAGAGGTCAATGCCGTCACCTCCAGCTGCTTCAACACCCTCTGCATCCTCCGCAAGACCTTCAAATAGATCCCCCCGGAGTCAAGGAAGACAGTCACCCACGCACTCATCACCAGCAGACTGGACTATGGAAACGCACTATACACCGGCATGAACAAGTCCTTACACCGGAAACTCCAGACGATACAGAATACCGCCGCCCGACTCGTCCTCGGCATCCCCCGGCACGAACACATCAGTCAACACCTCCGAACGCTCCACTGGCTCCCCGTTGAGAAAAGAGTCACCTTCAAAGTCCTCACCCACGCCTACAAATGCCTGCACAACACCGGACCCAAATACCTCAACGACAGAATCAACTTCCATGTACCCAAAAGGAACCTCCGATCTTCCAACCTCGTACTGGCCGAAACCCCACGCATCTGCAGAGCCAGAGCAGGTGGAAGATCATTCTCTTACATTTCGGCAAAAACCTGGAACGAGCTCCCGGCAGACATCAGATTCGCCCCGTCCCTGAACACCTTCAGTAAGACCCTCAAAACCTGGCTCTTCGGCTAAACGGAGCTGCGAAGTCCCCCCCTCTCCCCCCCAGCGCCTTGAGACCCTCACGGGTGAGTAGTGCGCTTTACAAACCCCTGATTGATTGATAGATACTCAATTATTAGTGTGGTAAAGGCATCTTTTTGCATGTAAGGGCAGATGTGGTGGTCCTAAGTGAAACGGGGGCGTGTGCGGGAAAGTTCTATTATATCTACTGTGTTCCTGTAGACAGGATCTACTGGAAAATCTTGCGGACCATTCTGGACCGCGCTTACCATAGTATGGGCTATTGTCAGGGCAATAGGTATATATTCGAATCCTTTCCCTGGTGCTGCGTGTATACATAATCCGATTTGGGAGGAGAAAAATGAAAAACGCTGATTTAGAGTTAAAGGCTGGCCCCTCATTGATAGCACCGCTAAAAAGGTCCCCGCACCATAGGATTATTGCCCATGCCGACTGATCCGGAGTATTTGATAGCAGAGGGACGTTCACATCCATAGTAAGTGGCAGTACCAGAACGGGTTCGCCGAGCATAGTGCAGACCACCCTGACCTAGCCTTTGTCCCTTGACTGGTCCCCCAGATCTAGCCCTTGTAGCAACCAATGCCTGTCTAAGTCCAGTCTGGACTCCAACAGCACAGAGACCAGGCAGCCGACGAGGGACATCAGCAGTGGCCCTACTGTCCTGATTTTGCACCCTCAACCGACGAGACCGATAACCGCAAGGGCCTGAGATGCACAGAGCCCAGCTGACTTAGCTACTCTGCACCCAAGTGCCCCATCCCAAGTACTGATGAACCGGCTGTGCCCACTTGCCCCCAGGATCCTTGTTACTCGAGCCCCCTATTGGGAGCTGCCGGAATTGTCCCCAAGTCCTCTTCTGCAGCCTGTTTTTAGGTGCCCCCCCCTTCTTTCCACCAGCGTAGCAAGCAAAGCTACCAACCCGACCAGCACCTCTGCACCCGGACGCCGCAGGGCAGGTAATGAGTAACTGCTGGTCGTACTTTGACCCTAAGTTCAGAAGGAGACCACCCGAAAACCGATCGTAAAGAACTGTATGAAACATATGCATTTTTCCCCCCATATGAAAGAATTGCTGCGTAAAGATTTATTTAAGTGAACATTTTACTTACCCATAACAAACTGAAATTTAAAAGAGTACTTACTTGATAACAACGTTCTTGGTACCAAAACTTAAATAAAAATACAACTTATTAGGTCGAGCCCAAGCCAGCGCGCAAACGCTGTTCTGGCGATGATCTGTTGTAGTTCAGTACGGGAGAGAAGCACCGCCCACTCCCCCGCCCATATTTTTCATTGGCTTGTGTCTTTGTCCTTCCTAAATGCTGGCTTCTGATTCACAAATAGGCTTGTTAGTCCCTCCTTAGTACGGCCATGTCGTCATTTGTATCCTCCCACGGCTACTGGCCTCTTTACTTGGTTGTTACACGGTATGTGTTCTATTTTCTTTATTGAGCTTCTCCTGCTGCAGGCACGACTACGTGCTTTGCTTACATTCAGCAGGACATGCCCGCTTTCACTTTCGAAGCAGCAGGCACAATGGCGGCCATTTGTTTCTGGTAGGATCGCAGTTTCCAAAATCTGCTTTCACTCTCATACTAGCACGTCTCTCGTGCAGGCGAGCAAAACTGGTAAACAAACATGGTGTGTGTGTGGATGTAATAAGAGTTTAAAACGCTTTTCAGGCTTTCTGCTAAAACAGCAAGCAACAGCGTCATCCTTTCACCGTTCTCGTCTGCTGAGAGTAAACAGGCTTGTACCGGACATTGGTCTAAAATGTGTTGGATTGTCGTGTCTTGCAGAATATTCAGTCATGTTGTGTGCCCTTTTGCATTGTTGCAATGATAATTTTTTTTACCCGGAAGTAATAGTATATTTAATTTCTGTGTAGTTTGTTTGCAAATTGCAGCGTCCGGTTCTAGTTTCTTGTGAAGCAAAAAGGGGACAGCGAAGCACTGAAGCGTAACGTGCCCCGTTCATTCCGGTTATCCGAATAATTATATCAAGGAGTGTGCGAGGCACATCTCTGATAAAAGTGCAGGGACAGAATAAGGAAGGCTCCTGCGCACGCATCACATCTGTTGGAGGTAATAGTTTGGAAATATCATGCCTTGTGAATGTCACAAACTTTTATTTTATTATTCAAATAGCTGAATTCAGTCAGAAGCTGAGCCGTGACAGTGCTGCTACATTCGGGCCTCCAGGTGAATCTGAGCCAGACTCGAGCCTTCCAGCAGACAGTGAACTGCACTGATTAGTCAGCAAATAAACGATTGCCGAATATGTTTTTAGGGACTACGCCCCTTGTAAGTCGCTGTCCTGAGTACTATTATAGCAAGGTTTGCTGGTCAGAACTGATGTGCGTTGGCAGAGCTGTATATGTAGGGAGAATTCATTGGATGTTGCACTGAGCTGTTTTTGCAGAGTAGTAGAGAAATGAGAGGGAGCATGCTGCATGTGTGGATTTTAGCGCTTAGGCAGAGAGGTGGGGCAAATTTGAGAAAGCAAGAAGATTTATAGCCAAAGGCACGGTCAGCCGTCCCGGTGGCCAATATGGCTAAACCCATGTCCCTCCAGCCCCCTGCCCCCCTACCCCCCGGTGCCAGCCTGTGATGGATGTGCTGAAGCCGCGACACTTTAAACAGACTCCTGTGTGCAGGGACCGAGTCCTCAGTGCAGGGGGGGGGGGGGTGACGGGAGCTCGTGACCTCTGGGGTGGCAGATTGGAAAGGACTCGCTCTTTGCGAGGCGCTGGAGAGCGGGTCGGCCGGTCAATACGACAGCGGAGCGTGGGCCCCACGGTGGGGCACGGGGCGCTCGGATCCTCGTTAATCTTGGGCGCCCAGTTAAAGGAGCGCATCAAAGCCCCGTCCCCCTCCAAAGGTCACCCCGACCCTCCTCGATCGATAGCGCATTCCCCATGAGTAATGATCGCCGGCGCTGGAGGAAGATGTATTCCGAAGAAATTAGCGCCTCCTGTGTCGGACGTGTCGCCAGGGCGATAGGCGCTAAATTTGGATGGAATGGAGAGCGATTGCCAATTTTCAATCAGCTCCCTGCCCTCGCCCCGCCTCCCCCTACAGATTAGCCTCTGTCCTCCGGACACCTTGTTCGCCAATATGCTCCGATCTTGCAGTACAGAGCGCTATAAAAGTGTTGTTACTCAATCATTCACTCATCAAGGGCGTTTGGGACAGCTGAACAAATCGACTTTAAAGAGCTCCGCTCCGTCATGCAACGGACTGTGACAGCCGAGCCCCAGGCGGCAAAGCGTCCTCCGGAGGACACGGAGCACGTCCAATAACATCACTGTTGTTGTAATTATGTTATTATGGTCTTGTATGCATATTTATAGGGTTCATTATATTGTCTTTAAACAAACCACGAATAAACTTTTAATAAAAAACACATTAAAAAGTACAATCCGATAAACACATTCAATGATCCTCTGGTGGCATTTATAAATATTATTGACTCACTGATACACACCGTATCCTTTGTTACAAAGGTTCTTATAGCGCTGTATTGCTTTTCGTATGACTTTCCAGCGCTTTTAGGGGTCCATTGCTGTGACGCTCTGTTCTCAAACATTTCACAAGAGTGCAGTCTTGTTTCTGATTGGGTTGGCTGTGCAGTCCAAAAGGCGGAGTTAATATGCAGCTTTTGTGCATGTTTTTGGTTGTACCCGTGTTGTGATGGCCATTTGTATTTGGCGAATGTCTCCAGAGATTGTAGACGGCCCTCCAATGGAGATCACATGATGAAACGGAGGAAACCCGTTTTACAAGTGCGGGCTCTGACATCATGAGAAAGTTTGAAGACAACCTTGGGACAGGTACAGAAATGAAAACTCCAACCTCTGAGGAAACTAATCCACACATTTCTTTCCTGAAAAGTCATGTATGGAACCGAGGCTTTAAATGGCACAGGCACCCCTTGAAGGTGTGCTGGGCATGAGCAGGAAATGAGGCAGCAGTTACACTTAGGCTAAAATGTTTAAACTTGACCCAGCCAGGCGGGCACGCCCAGCTTTGACCAGGGGACACCCTGAAGGAGCGAAACAATAGAAATTCGAACAAAGACGGCTTCTCAGTGGACCTGCCCATTTTGCAGCTTTCAAAAGCTGCTTAAGTGTTGGGGTCCTTCAGCGGGGCGTCTGTAGACAAGTCACCCGGAAAACAGCATGGACCCAGAGTGCTGCCGTAGACATGGGACTTTAAAGGCGCTTTATTCCTGCACCTGGCACCAAACTGGATAAAGATATGTTCCTCCACTGTGCCCTCTCTACAATGAGCACACCGGGGCCCTGGTCAATCCTGTGTTGTGGGGCCCCATAAAGGCCCTCATGATGAGTGGCCTCTTAAACCCAATGAGACTGTTAACAGCAGTCAGCATCCATATTAGAGTGATGATATTTGGGCTGTGACCACAAGTTTGTTTATTATCACACAGATCTTGGTGGAAAAATCTAGAGGGAAATGAGAATCGGACCCAGAATTACAAATTTCCCCTGTAATTGTTCATTTCTAAGTAAACATTCAGGGCCTACTTGTAATGGCCCAGATTTTCCACTCCTTCGCGTAGCCGAAACCCCCTGTATCGGTAAATCTGAGGGTAAAGAAGCATTGTAAATGACAAAGCCTTTTATTTATGTTTTTAAAAAAAATAAAAAAATAAAAGGCATTGTCATTTGCAATGCCAATAGCTCAAACTCACGTAAATGCGAGACATATTGCATTGCAAATGCTTGTTCTATATTGGTCTCAGATTTACAAGTGTCCCTCATTTATTGCCTCTGTGAGTACAACAAATGCTTAACACTACCATCTGAAAAGCATAAACTGCTCGCCCACACTATAACAAAAGAGAGCATTTAGAGTTATCAGTTTTGCCTCTGTAAACCAATAAGGGTTGCCTGGAGTCTCTACACAGTGCACTTCGTTTTGGTCCACTATATAGAGAGCCAGCTTCCTACAGGTAAAAAGTGAATAATGGGGATGTTTTTCACCACAGGGTTTTGAGTAACATCACAGACAACTCGGAAAGCACAGTAACCCCCTTAGTCGCTTTTAATCAATTTCAATTATTTACCTTCATAAAACCTGAACTTCATTCAGGTTGTTGCACTGAATAATTGATCACCATATTTCATTTTTTAGTTTTTGAATCAGCACAACCATACTTGTGATAAGTGAACATGAGTTACATGACTAAACAAACACTGGCTCAACACTGAACAATTTCAAAAGAATAACATACATAAGTCCCCTTCAACACGTACACTGAATATTTAAATAGTATTTGCTGACGTTTAACTCAAAAAGCGTTTCACAGTCCTGAACAAAACATATACTTTTCTCTCGACAAGTGATCTCGTATTTGGTACACACAATAAAAAAATGATTTGCACATCACGATAATGCACCCTACACCATGTGAGAGTCACCCATGAGGGCGCACCTGGAAACAGATTGCTTATTGTCTGCAGACCTTCTTCACTTCACAGATTAAAGGGGAGGGTGTAGTTGTTTGTATCTTATTATGTATCAGCCTCTCAAGAGAATTGCTGTGTATTCAGTCCACTTACTTTTAAAATTTTATACTGTGGTCACTCATGTTTAAGCCACTGCTGCATTATTGGCATGCTGCGACCATGGTTCGCAGTAGGTATGCACCTGGACATCAAGCCTGCCACTTGCCTGTAGCCTCCAGTTCCTGTTTGTTCCAGACTGATCCAATGACCTAGTCGGTGCCCGTTTTTTCCCACTCATTGTTCAGTCCACCAACAGAAGCCCTGCTCACCCCAGGACCTACTTAATGCAGGCAGCAGCGCAACCACATCCAGTAGACACATGGACACCTAGCCAGCCACCTGCCCGTGGCCTCCCGTTCCTGCTTGTGCCAGACTGATCCAGGGACACTGCCGCTACCCGGGTTTTTCCTGCCCGGGTTTTCCCACTCACCGTTCTTCCCGCCAACAGAAGCCTCGCTCATCTCAGGACCTACTTAATGCAGGCCGCAGCATGACTGTGCAGCTGCTGCACCGCTGGTGCGCAAAAAGCAAGCATGTCGGCACCCATCGGCACATCTGAACACATCACAGACACCACCTGAAGAAAAATACCAACTTGCATGCTCCCATCTCAACACACGCTCACTATGCAAGCATTCCACCGGATTATGGGAACTCATCGCCACCCTCGCACCCGACACTGTCTTCCTCACCGAGACATAGCTCAACCACACATCCGCCCCAGACATTGCCACAGCCGATTCCAAATGAATATAAAATCACTCATCAGGAGAGAGCCAACAAGCTGGGAGGAGGAGCAGCCACCATCCACAAAGAGCCCATACAGTGTACCACCATCGACAACACCACCACCTCCATGGAATATCTCAACTTCAAGCTCCACACGGACAACACGACAACCAGAGGCACCTTTGCATAACGACCCCCAGGCCCCGTCTCTCCAGCTTCTGCAACACCATCGCAGACTTCACTGCGACCCTAGCCTAAGACTCCAAGGTCTACATCTTCCTCGGCGACCTAAATTTCCACATCGGAAACACCGCACACCTCCTCTACTGCATGAGCACCCTTGGATTGACCCAGATTGCCCACGACCTACACACACCGCAGAACACACGCTGGACCCCATTTTCACCTCTAACAAATACAGCCACGCCACAGAACTCACATGGAGCCTTCACTCCATCTCCATTCAGCATCTCCAGATCCCCCGCACCACCACCCACAAGACAACCAGCCGCCCCCACCATAGGTGGAACAAAATCTCTGGGACCAGCTGGACGGACGCCCTGAACACCTCTGACCCCGCTACAGCCATCAACCTCGAACAGGGAGTAAAGAACTTCACCTGGATCACCATTTGCGCTGACAGCATCGTCCCCATCAAGCGCAACATCGAGAAAATCCTCCAAAATGGCCAGCTGGTATACCCAAGAACTCAGAACGGCGAAAAGAGACAGCAAACAGCTGGGCCAGCAAGGACACCTTGACAGGGCAGCCTTCACGACCTCCCTCGACCTCTAATACCGCCTGCTGAGGGCAACAAAGAAGAAAACCTAGCCGCACGCATCGAAACCAACACCACCAAGGAACATTTCAACATTGTTAAGGAATTCTACAACCCAGCTGAGAGGTAAAACAACATCACACCCTCACACGAGCTGTGAGACACCCTTGCCGACTTCCTCCACGACAAGATCACAACCATATAAAGAAACCTCAAACCGCACCTACGAACTTCGGCATACGCCGCCACCACCACAACCGACACGAACCACAGACTGACCACCTGGAACTTCCTCTCCACCCAAGACATCCATTTACTCAGGAGCTCCCACAGACTTGTGCACACACCACATCTTCAACCTCGAAAACCAAACGATCGGTCAGGAACTCACCACCCTGCTCAACACCTCTATCACCACTGCAATATTTCCCGATGCCTGGAAACATGCTGAAGTTCTGCCCCTCAGCGAACTCAAACATTACTGGCCAATCTCAATGCACCCATTCCAAGTAAAGGTACTGGAAAAGATCATCAACAAGCATGTCATGACACACCTGGAGCAGAACCAGCTACTTGACGCCTCCCAATCCGGCTTCCGCAGCAATCACAGCACCGAAACCACCCTGATGGCAGCCACTGATGACATCCGAGCCCTCCTCGACCAAGGAAAAATAGCAGCTCTGACCCATCTTGACCTCTATGCAGCCTTTGACACTGTATCCCACCACACGCTGATCGACAGAACCAACTTCCACTGACGAATGACAAGCGTCGCCGACTGGATGAAGAGCAACTGCCTGCAGCTGATGAAGAGCAACTGCCTGCAGCTGAACACAGACAATACGCAAGTACTAATCTTCTGCAACAACCATAACACTTGAAAATACTCCTGGTGACCATCAGACATAGGACCCGCACCCACTCCCTCCGACCACGCTAGAATCCTGGGAGTCATCATTGACAACAAGCTCACCATGAAATCACAGATCAACTCCATCTCCTCCGCCTGCTTCCTCACTCTGCACATGCTACATAAGATCTTCAAGGGGCTACCCCTCCGCAGGAGACGCACCGTGACACAGGCCCTCATCACCAGCCGACTGGACTATGCCAAAACTCTCTACGTAGGAATCACCGCACAACGCCTACAGAGACTTAAGACCATTCAGAACGTCGCAGCCATACTCCTCCTCAGCCTTCCCTGACGAACCCACATCACAACCCACCACAGGCAACTCCAGTGCCTTCCCGTACAGAAGAGTTGCCAATTCAAGCTGTTGACCTACGTACACAAGGCTCCAAACAACCAAGGACCTGCCTTCATTAACCACCGAATACTACGCTTCGCCTCCCTTTCACTTCCCCATACTTCCCACATCTACCAAAGCAGAAGTGTAGGAAACTCCTTCTCCCACATCACAGCAAAGAACTGTAACAAACGGTCTCCCCACGCAACTCCGGACCATCACCTCACTTCCGGAATTCCAAATGGCCCTCAAGATCTGGCTGTTCGAATAAACCTCCGGGACCTGCAAGCGCCTGGATACCCTATCGGGTGATTAGCTGCCCTTTTTAAATCCCGATTGATTGATGAAAAACATCCCCGTTAGTTACCATTACCCATCTATATAGCTTTACTGCAGCATAGGTGATGTTGCGGTAATGGTTGCTCTTTCAACAATCTCCAAACACCAACTTCCTTGTCAGCAACAAGCTGTTCACCACACATACTTGAGGTGCATCTTAAAGACTTTAACCTTTTTTTTTTATTATTATTTATTTATTAAGAGCTTGCACTTACAATATACATGCTCCATTCGGGAGCCACAATATCCTGACATGCAAGTATCGACACGTGCAATTTTTCAAGTGATAGAAATTATCAGCAATACAAACTGAGTGAAACAATAGCTCTAAGAGCTAACAGCCCGCCCCCCCCAACCCGCCCCACCACCCCTTACAAGGATATAGCATCTTGTACACTAAATATCGTGGGTAACGAAATGCGTATCGACATCTGTTCCAAAGAGTAAGAGAAACCACAAAAGCATAGAGAGAGACAATAAGAAGTCCCGTTCTACAGCGTCAATGCCATAGACCCCCCCAACGTAAAAACAGCAATGTAAAATCATAGATCAGGTTGACTCAGCAAATACGTTGTCAGCGGGGCCCAGAAGTCTTTGGGACGGGAGGACTCAGGTAGGTCCTCAGCGTAAATCTCCAATTGTTCCCTACAATAGGTCAAGTCCCGGATCCACCTGCGCACCGTAGGGAGAGTCTTGGCGCCCCAACATTGTGCCACCACTCGCTTAGCCATAAGGGTGGCTATCGCAACCAGCCGCCGGTTGCTTGGTTTTTAATGATTTCACATCACCTAGTAGACACACCTCCGGGGCACACCGCACACGCTCAAGCACCACAACCGTCAGTACATTCACCACTTTGGTCCAAAAGGCTGCCACCCCTGCACACTGCCAGGCGAGATGTAGAAAATCAGCATCTACTTGCCCACACCGAACACAACAGGATGTTTCACGCAAGCCAAATTTCCATAATTGCGCAGGGGTATAATATACTTGGTGCAGAAATTTAAAATGAATTATACGTAGATTGCAATTGGCAGTAAGACGTCCAGTTAGTTTACAGCAAGACTGCCAATGGTCAGGTGGCAGAGTATAGCCCAATGCAATATTCCATTTGAGATAAGAGGGGTGTTCTCCTGGCTCCTTTTTGCGCTGTGATGTGGCATACAATTTAGTGATCAATCCCTTGCATTCCTCGCCAGCGAGCACCGCCTGCAGTGCCCGCAGAGGACGTGGTTCATCTGGGTAATCGGGATAAATTGCCCTGACAGCCTGTCGCACCCTGACGTACGTAAAGCTTAACATCAGATCCTGGGCTCGGCCAGCCTGCACATCAGGTAATGTCCGAAAAGACCCCTGTTTATACAGATCACCCAGTTTCAGCACGCCGGCAGACTTCAGAGGATGCAGAGCCAAACTTTCCTGTGCCGCAGAAATGCCCGGATGTGCCGCAAGTGGCAGCTGTGGGGCATAAAGGTAGGGTAGCTGCGCCCTCTTTGCGAGAGCCTGCCAGGCCCATGCCGTACATAACACCGGATTAATCTCTGCTCTAGGACCCCAGCCGCCGCCCTTAAGTACTGCTGCGACTAGCGGCAAAGGGAGGATAGCATCAGCTTCAACCGTTGTGTGAGGCAAAAACTTTTGAGGAAAGAACCAGTAGTGCGCAAAATGCGCCTGTGCGCATAAATAGTAGAGGCGCATGTCTGGAGCTTCGAAGCCTCCCCATTCAAAAGGTTGTGCAAGTGTATCCCAACTACAACAGGGTTTTTTACCCCCCCAGACAAAGGACAGCAAAGCCGACTGCAGTGCCTTAAAAATAGAGATATTCAGACGAATGGGAATATTTATAAAGAGATATAGCAGCTTGGGCAAAATAGTCATTTTCGTCACCGCTATGCGGTCAGCAAGCGATAAAGGCAGCCGGGCCCAGACTTCAGCTTTGTCTATTAATTGCGAGATAGTACGGCCATAATTCATCGAGATAACGAGCGCAGGGTCCCTGTGCAACCAGACGCCTAGATATTTAACCGGGTCCTGCGTCCAGGCCAGCGGGAAATCCAGCTCGAATTCACGAGTTCCTATCGTCAGAGGTATCACTGTGGACTTGGACCAGTTGATCCCCAGTCCCGAGAAGCCCTCGAATCTGACATATTCACGAAGTATCCCATGCAGGCAGGTTGCAGGTTCGCGGACATACAACAGCATGTCGTCCGCGTATAGTGAGACAATGAGCGGACGCTGCCGGAAACGTAAAGCAGCTGCTGCATGAAGCTGGCGTAGCTTACACGCAAGAGGCTCCAAGGCCAGAGCAAAAAGCATTCGCGATAGAGGACAGCCCTGGCTGGTGCCTCTACGAATGGAAAAGGTAGAGGACACCCACCCATTTACACGGACCCTAGCCTCCGGCCCGTTATAGAGTATTCTGATCCATTTAAGGAAAAAAGGAGGGAAGCCCATTCTAGTTAGGACTGCGAACATATACTCCCAGTGAAGGGAATCGAAAGCCTTCGCGGCATCGAGCAACACAGCCACCGCCTGGAAGTCGGAGTCGAAATAGTGGAGAGTGGCAAAAAGCGTGCGTAGGTTGTGAGTGGTGGAGCGAGCAGGGACAAAGCCAGACTGGTCTGGAAGCACCAGTAGGGGAACCAGCGGCTGTATCCGAAGAGCAATCATTTTAGCCAAGATCTTGGTGTCAATATTGATGATCGAAAGGGGCCTGTAGGAATCACAGCGGTTGGACGCCTTGTCTGGTTTCAATAGCATAACCAGGAGAGCCTCCCGAAGGGAGGGTGGGAGGGAGGCACCCGGTTTCGTACGCCTCTGCATAGACCGCCAGCAGTCGAGGAGCCAAAGCATCGGCAAAAAGCTTATAAAACTCACTGGGGAGCCCATCGAGGCCAGCCGATTTGCATGTGGGGAGGGACATAATGGCGAGCTTCACGTCCTCCACATCGAAGGGTTGCGTAATATATTCCCTGTGGCCAGAAGACAGCCATCCCAGGGCAACGTCGTCCAGGTAAGAGTGCAAGTCTTCCTGCCGTACTTCAGTGCTGTTGTCATAGAGGGCAGCATAAAAATTAAGTATAGTCTCGCTAATATCTGCAGTTGTATACTGCGCCTCCCGTGTCTCGTTAAGTATTTCCGTGATATGCTCCTGACTACGGGGTGCAGCCAGCTTCCAAGCGAGTGAGCGGCTAGGCCTGCCCCCCTCGCCATAGTAGCGGGCTGTGCTGCGCCTGGACCTATGGAGCAACTCCTGGTCAACTGTATTGTTGTGGTCAGTGACCAACTCCCGAATTGTGGACAACGTCGCCGGGGAAGGGTCCGCGTCGTAGGCTCGCTCCAACGCGGAAATCTCACCAGCTAGTTTGTTAATCCGACGACGAAGATCTTTAAGGACGCCTGCCTGCGCACCCATGCAAACCCCCCTAATAGTGACTTTAAAAGCCTCCCAGAGGACCCCGGCGCTGTCAACGGACCCCTCGTTTTCCCTGAAAAAATTATGGATGGCTTCCCCAATCGTATGTTGGAAGACAGAATCAGTTAAAGAAGACGGTTGCAGCCGCCAAGTAAACGGAGGTCTTGCACATGCAGGGACCTGCACCTCTAGGAGTACAGGGGAGTGATCAGAGAGTGTCCGGGCCATGTGTTGGATATCAGTCGTCCAAGTACACACCGCTTTAGTAGTTAACCAATAATCCAGGCGAGACCAAGTCCCATGCACAGAGGAAATGAACGTGCTCTCACGCGCATCAGGATGTCGCAGTCGCCACACATCGCTCAAGCATCCCGCATCCATCAGTCCCAATAGCATTTCGGAAGCCTGTCGAGGCCTAGACCCCCCCACTCCCCTAACGATCAAGCGAGGCATCCAGACAAACATTAAAATCACCGCCCCACAGAATCTCCACCTCAGGGAAGCCCGTGATACGGCGCCAAACATCGGAGAAAAAGGCTGGGTCATCAACGTTCGGTCCATACACATTCACCAGTAACACTTCAGCGCCACCCAGCCGCCCATGCACCAGGACCAGCCGGCCCACGTCGTCTGTTTCGGTGCGGATAACTGAGAAGGGAACCCCACGTTTAACCAAAATCATGGCCCCCCCGTGCATAGTTAGAGTAGGAGGAGGCTATGTGCACCGCCGCCCATCTACCCCCTACCTTCTTTTCGGACACTGTTGTGAGATGTGTTTCCTGTAGGTAGGCGACCTGCACATCCAGTCTGTCAAGATAAGCAAAGACAGAGCGAATCTTTTTGGGGGTATTCAACCCTCGGACATTCCAACTGAGGAACCGTACTTTACCACTCATTGGGACCTGCCCTAAGTGAGAAACCTGATAATTGGATCCATAGAAAATGCATATTCAGACATACAATTGGAGCAGAGCTACACCCCCCCATCCATAAATTGCAAGTGCCAAAACCCCCCACCAGACCCCAGAACCCCAAACTCCCCTCCCACTTCAGCGTCCACAACTCGCCAAAGCCATCTCAACCCATTATTACCATCCCCAACATAGAACAAAGAGAGTAAAGTACACATGGGGTTCACCCATTGGGGGGCGTCAGAGAACTACTAACCCCCTAACGAGTAGGAGGTGGCTGAGCCAAAAGCAACTGTACCTGAACTAGAAGCGTACCTTATATTTCGATAGGCAGAGAGGCAATATGCATAAACAGAGAGTCAAAGAGCGCCCACCTGCATAAAGAAGAGGGCAGTCATACATTGCATTGAAAACATTTCGCTGCTACAGAAGCATGAAGAGGTTTGCCCAAACATGCAGGTTATACAGCAAGGAAAATGGCACCACCCCCCGCAAAATTCCTAGTCCTCAGTCCTAGATAACGTGGGAGATTCATGGCGCCGTCTCTTCAAGTGTTTGGCATGATCCAATGCAGCCCTGGGATTGGTGAAAATCTTGTGGTCTCCGTCCGGTCCTATTTTTAAGCGGGCGGGATAGAGCATAGCGTAAGGGACCCCTTCGGATTGCAGAAACCTTTTTACAGCCCCAAACTCTCGCCTCGCCGCCTGCACCGCAACAGTAAAGTCAGGGAAAAAGGAGAGTGTGTTCCCCTGGTGGTCAATTGTTCCCTTATCCCTTTCCATACGCAAGATGGTGTCGCGGTCAATGTTCCCTCTAATTATTTTCCTCTGTGTGCGGCAGAGTAAGGTCTCTGTGCGCTGCAGCCAAGGCTATGTGCACCAAGAACCTGATCGCGCGTGTAGACCAGGGCTTTGAGTGGGATGAAAAAACTCGGGGATCTTTCAAAGGGGCGTAACCGATGCAATTAAGGGTGTGGCTTAAAAGCAATTAAGCTAAAAATATGTGCATCGCATAGTGTGCCACCCGACTGATATTTTGCTGCTTCTGTCATTGCATCCAGATATATAATACAAGTAACATTACACCTACAAGAAGCCAAGACTATTGGCTTTGTCAATGGTTGTTTTTTGCATCAAGTTGTATATAATATTGAAAATGCTTCCGCTCTTGTGGTTGAGGTTGTGGCTTAATGCTCGAGCTGTCGACTTAGGAGATGGGTTTTGAGTCTCAGGTCAGCTTAACATCCTGTGATTCTGGGCAAATCAATTAATCTTCCCAGGCATACAAAAAAATATATAATAATAAATCGTGTAAAGCGCTCCAATACTTTTGGGTTGAGTTCGCACTATATAAAACTTGCTGCATTTCTTTTCTAAATGCGGGTAGAAACCATAACAGATGGAGAAAGAATGAGGAAAATAGAGGGAAAGAGAAAGGGAGGGCAGAAAGGAAGAATGAAATATAGGAAATATGAAAAGGAAGAAACCGCGACAAGAAGGAGAGGTCAATAAAAGGATGGATACAAAGGTGAAAGGTTTGAGAGATGGAAGAGTAAAGTTATATTTGCATTGGTGGGTGCACGCAAGAATGGATAGAAGGATGAATGTTTTAATAGATGGATGGAAACCTGGATGGAAGGGTGAAAGGATGGGTGATTGATAAAGGGTGGGTAAAATAATGGATGAATGGATCGATGGATGGATGGGTGGGTGGATGGGTGGGTGGGTGGGTGGGTGGATGGGTGGGTGGATAGATGGATGGAATGGTAATGGAAGGATGGATGGATTAGATGAAAAGACAGACGGATGGGAGCATGAATAGACAGGTGAAATGGACGCTGGATGAAAGGCTTAAAGATTGGAGAGATTAATAGATAGGAGGGATGAAAGGACCTCTTCTAGGGAGGACAGGCCTTACTAGCTTCACTCTCATACATTCGAGGTACCAATCGAATTGGGGGGTATTTTAGTTTGCTTTTTGGCTACCCCTGTGTCCACAATAAGTCTTCGACAACAGCTAAAGGCTTTCTATAGGCGAGACCTGGAAAGGCCTGTCTAGGGAAAGGTTTAAAGTCAGTGGCCCCTAAGCCCAGGGGCATGAGGGGCCCACAGCCATCTCTCCTTTACTACCAGATGACGGTTCCAGGAGTTCTCTTACCTCCTTGCAGAACGGTGCCCGTGGGGCACATTCTTCTTGAAGTTAAACCCTACAAATGGAATTCCTTCCCCCTGCTTTCCAAAAATCTTTACCTTTTGTTCAAGAATGGCTTATAGCTATCTTTTGCATTGTCTTTGCTGCGTGTCTTTTCTCAATAGAGAGAGATAGCGGGCTGATTGTGGGCAATTGTGAAAGTATTCCTGTTAATCACAGCGCCCGTTATGCGCTGCAATTAACAGGAATACTTTCACAAATGCCCACAATCAGCCCGATGCCTCTCTCTATTGAGAAAAGACATGCATCAAGTCCAAAAGCACGACATGTGCTTTACACGTCGAGCTTTTGGACTTGCTGCATTTCCATAGCTGCCAAGGTTTCAGATTGCTATGTGTGACATTTTCATAACTTCAATGTAATTATGAGTGACATTTCAACAACTAGGAGTGACACTTTCTCACGAGCAAAATCAAGCAATAAAGACGAGGGAAACATAAAAATCTGAAATTGCATGCATTTGAGCAACGGAAAAGTCTAAGGTCTTAAAACTGCTGCAAAACACCAGAAATGGAAGAGCACTAACCGAGACAGAGTGCATACTTGCAGTTCTTAGCAACAGAGTGCACACTCTGCAGCTATCATAATGCATAGATCGATAGGAGAATGCTGATAGTGATACACAAAGCGCTTAGAAGCTACATGCCAGAGGCACCAAACAATAATTAAATATGCTATTAGGGATTCTGTGTTACCCATGTGATAAAATAATACTGAACGACAACTGTTATTTATTGCATGTGAAAGGTGCAAGCCACAGACAGTATACTCAATATATCCATTACATTATGGTTTTACCAGGGCTGGCTATGTACTCATATTCTCAAGTCACTGTTTTGTTAATGTATAAAGTAAAAATAACACCTGCCTTTTTACAGTACTTTGAAACATTAAACCCGAAGCAGTTAGCACTGCATTATTTGTAAATCTACAGATTTACCGATCTGGTGTCGCTGTCACTTGAAGCTGCCAACAGCAATGCCTCCTGAAATTCGGCTTCGAATCTGCCCGCTCGAGGTTGTAGGCGCAGTATGAATGTTATTGTGCGTGAGGGTGGTACTTGAAAGGATATGTTCCCGCAACCTTACAGTCCTCCACTTCATCTGTGAGGGCCCTTGCGCCGCCAGAAGACCGGGCATTCGAGTGCAAGTATACACAGGACCCTATGCTGCATAAACACAAACAGCCAAAATCTGAATCTCTTAAATGCCGCCTCTTCAGCCGGGAAAATCATTACAAGCATTTTTCAAACAAACACTATAGGGGCCCAAGCGCTCAGAGCTAAAAAAAAAAAATATGTAACGAAAAAAGACAAAGAATAAACAGGACTTGTCAGAAACAAAAAGCATAATTTTAGATGCTCCGTTTTAGAACTTTTAACAGATGAAAAGATCTTCAGCCCTCTTTGTTTTCGTGGCAGTCACTTATGCAGAGATTGGTACAAAGGCTGGGTGTCCTCAAAGGTGTTGTAGAGACAGGCCTGATCCCTGACGTCCTGGTCATCCAGCACTGCAGCTCTGTGTAGGTACGAAATAGTTTGGGATCTGGTTATGCCCCGAGGAGTGCCACCGAGCATGGGGAGGGTGGTTTTAACAAAGCAGTACCATTTAACTCAACTTGAGATCTGTTGGAAGAGAAGAACTGCAGCGCCAAACCCCCAGGTCCTGTGTGCTCAGTGACAAGAGCAAAACTACACTGACCGGCAGGCAGCTGATCGCGCTAAGCAGCACTTAATTTAATGCAAATTAGATTAACATTTAAGTGCTGAGTCTGTCACTATCTCACGGACACTTGTGAGCCACGCCAATTCTTGTTTACAGGCTGGCCTCCCGAGTCCTGGCCTGCCACTCCCTCGGTAAACGTCCCCCAGCCTCCCCCCCCCCTATCAGACAGCAGCAGGAACAGCTGAGCTGCACAGTGTGGGATCCTGCGGCAGATTTTTAATGGATCCCGGCTGCGGGCTTATTGTGGGCCTTTGTGAAAGGATTCCTGTTAATTGCAGCACCGTCATGCGCTGCAATTAACATAAATATTTTCACAATGGCCCACAATCAGCACCCAGCCGCGCTGTATTTAGAAAAGAAATGAAGCAAATCCAAAAGCACGAAGTGTAAAGCACACGTCGTGCTTTTGGACTTGATGCATGTCTTTTCTCAATAGAGAGAGGCTGCGGGTTGATGTGGGCATTTGTGAAAGTATTCCTGTTAATTGCAGCGCATAACGGGCGCTGTGATTAACAGGAATCCTTTCACAAAGGCCTCAGGCAACCGGGAAATTGCTGTTTTTTGCCGCTCGCGTTTTAAAAGCGGGCGGCGGCGCTAACGTGTGCGCGCTTCACACGGGACACTGAGCGCTCGGTGCCTTAAAGGTGCGCGGGCGCACAGGCGCGCAACTTACAGGGAACACTGGTCGCGGTCCCTGTAGTTGAGTACCCTTGCAATGACAGGACGCGGCGGGGCTCCAGGGGGCGGGCGAGCTGCGAGGGAGCGGTGAGCCCGCTCGATAATAAACATAGGGGACAATTGTCCAGCGCCAAAAAAATCCGTAATAAAAGTTTAAATGAACGTCTCCATTTTACCCAAATTTTTAGACTCTGGCAGCCCCGTAATTCGAAGGTTGTTCCGTCTGGAACGAGCTTCCAAATCCTCATTCTTGGATTGAATAAGGGCAAGTACCTTTTCCATGTTCAAGGTTTTACCTGCAATGTCACTTAGGCCATCCTCCGCAGCAGACACTCTTTGTTCAACCTCCCCCATACGTACATTTTGTTTTTCGAACTGGGACGACATGTGATCTAGACGCTGATTCACCGATGCCATTGATCCCTCTATGGATTGGAGGCTACGCTGCATGGCAAGAAGCGTGGTCTCGAGGGTAGAAGATCCACCATCCTGGGCATCAGCTTCAGAGTCCGACGCTGCCTTCTGTGAAGACTTGGAGGACTTGCGCGCCTCAAACGTGAGGCGGGGTTGAGACTTGTCGGTGCGACCCATATTCACCACTGATGGAGGCAGTAGAGTGCGTGAAAAGAGACGGGAGGATGCAAGGGCCCTCGAGCGTACGACCTCGCTCTGAGAAGCAGGAGTGCGTAATGAGGAGTTACTAGGTGCCCTGCCTGGTTACATGCACCCACCGACCCCGGCCACTGGAGAGGACCAAGTGTGAGCACACTCCGTGCATATAGGCACTGCGGAAGCAGAAGGACAACCGAGACCCCAAAACTCCAGCCCGCAAGAAGCACCGTGGGCGAAGGGCTACCAGTAATACCCCAGGGAGATCACAGGCGCATACAGTCCATTAGGCTAACCTGTGAAGAGCGCTTGGAGCCAGATCGCAAACCAAGAAGCAGGGGCCAGGCCACAAGTGAGAGGATAGTCAGGGGGGCCTCAGGGGGAACCCCGTCGGAGCAGCAGGCAGCGAGCAGTTTGTAGAAAGTTTCACCGCCCAAGGGGAGACGGGGGCAAGTACACCAGCATACCGAGGAGTGCTTCACCAGTGAGGAGAGGTGAGTAACTGCAGCACCCGCCGCAGCATAGGTCGCCTTAACTCCGCCGATGAACAGGCACAGGCAGCAAGCAGATATCCATTAGGCAGATCCCTCACGATGAACAATCAGCGCGACCCCGGCGGAGGTCCGCGGGCCCACAGGATCATGCAGCCACCCAGACAAGCAGCACCTCCACGACCACCCGCGCACCCCAGCACCCGGCAGCAGCGCCCAGGCCGCAAATCGCACCAGGCCCGCGCCCGCCTCCACCAGCACAGGCCCAGCGCAGATCGCGCCCCACTCACCGCCGCCAGCACCAGGGGCACAAGGGCCGTCCTCCACCGCCGTCCGCTCAGGTCCGTCAGGGCCGCACGCCGCCACACGTTGACAGGGCCCTCCGCCTCAGAGGCCCGAGGCAGCGCCCACCTGTCCAGCAATCACCAGGGATCCACCATCCGCACCCGCAGGGTTGCTAGCACCGAACGTGCCGCCGCCGACTCCGCGGGGGGACGAAGAGGTCACCGCGCCCAGGGCCCCGCAGGCGCCGCCATGTTGAAGCCGGAGGGCTGCGGAGTATAATGGCCGGGAACCCGCACCAGCGGGTCGCAGAGGCGATAAAATCACCTCAGCCGATGCAGGGGGAGTTCGGCAACAGGAATCGCCCCGTCGTGCCTCAGGATGATGAATATTTAAGGCGGATAATTGGCGGATTAGGGCTCAGCCGGGCAGAGCCTCACACGGGTGCGGCCATCTTGCCGTGCGCCCTCTAGCGCCCCCTAAAGACTTTAACCTTAATTACAAACTATCTTTATTGTCTATCAGCTAAAAGCTTGCATTTCATAGCAAAATGTCCATTAAAGGGTAGCATCACGCTCCATTCAATCATGGCGTGTTTTGGTAGATACCCCTCCTTCATTGGGGTCTCACTGGCGCAAAATAATGGAAACAAGAGCTGGATTTTATCTGTATGAACAAACATACAACACGAGAACCGTTTGTACAATTAGACAATGACAATTACATTAATTACCTAATCACTTATAAAAGCTATTGACAAGTCGTTTGGCTGAAGACATACATATCTTTTTTCACAGGAGAATACCTTCTCTGCTTCAAACGTTCAAAATTAATTGGCAATCAGGTCATTAAATCCCACCTAAAAGGTAGCAAAAGCAGAATGCCGCAGTAAAGACTCAGCACCGAAAATTGACTCAATAGTGCCATCTCGTGGGCATTATTCAAAGTGCACTCACTAAATGGATATCTTAAAAATAATAATTCGTTCAAAAGATTAAATATATGAACGTTATAAAAATACAGAAAGCCAATTCTATTCGCTCAATACCGCAGGCGGCAAACTTTGGAATGTAATAATACATTGCGTTTCCTTCCGACAGAATAACAATTCTCTGGCCCCTTGACGAATGTCAGTTGGTAGATTGATGGAGCAAGGTTTCAAAAATGAAACTTGCTTCTACGCAATCCTCCTCATAGTATTAACTTATTAAACTTGTATTGTCAAAACTAACCTTTGCATTCACAAACACAAGAGGGACAGAAGCTTGCCTATGTGTTTTACTAATGAATAACGCTTGTCTGTAATCCAAAATGTCCGCTAAAGCGCGGGAACTTCATTGCGCATGTCGCAACCTGATCACATGGTGTGACGTCTTTCTTTGCTTGGTGGGAAACTTCTGCTTCTGCGCAGTGTGCACTAAAATGGCCGCTAAATGTTTTCACATGCTTCAGCTTGCTCTCATGTCATTATTAAATTGTCGTTTTCTTAATGCTACTAATGCAGGATAGTATTATAATTAATTGGGAATAGAGTAGGGAAAGTGGGCATACAGTGAAACATTTTATTTGTGATTTTAATATTTTCTTCTTGCACTTTTAGTAATTCGTAAACTTGGGCCTGGGTTGGTGACTTGAAACTCGAGAGACAGATGGTTCTGCGCATGTGTCCTGTGTGCCTGCCAAGTGAAGTCAACTTGGACGTCTTCCAAGGCCATGACCCATTGGCTGAAGATGCTGTACTTTATGTTTCCGGTGGACAAAATGATACTTTTCCCCTGTAAAATGTATAACATTTGTCGTGAGACAGGTGGGAAATAAAGCGAATGTATTAATCTGAAGGGGTGGGAACGTAAAGACAATAGGCTTTACAATTTAGGCCAAATGGATATGGTGCGTGAATCCACCCCCTGTCCCTGTCCAATCAGAAGTAGTGGCCCCATATTTTAGCAACATTAAGGGGAAGTACATGGGCGTAGAAGGGTATAATAGAATATAGCATTAGTTAATTAGAAGAGCATGCTTTCACGAAGAACAGGCGTCCATGCTGCGAGAGCGCTCTTAGCTCCAGACTGCCATGCTGATCGGTTGCTGACTGAATCCCTGTCCAGAAGAGGTCCTGAGGAGGGGGCGGCAGAGTCCATTAGAATGGGAGAATCGAGGAGAAGTCGAGTATCAGAGAGGGGAACGGCGCAGGCGTCGTTGTAGAGAGGTCACCGGTCCTGTCCTGATCCTGGAAGAAGTCTTTGCTCTTCATCCTTCCTGGGTCCTATCTTTTCCAACTCCTTGGCCAAGGGGCTTGGTTCTCGCATTTAGGTAACTATACTGCAACCTTTAGTTGCGCTGCTGTCTCTATCTTCTCCTCTTCCTTAAACACCGTCATTTATTAGCAAAATCATTTCTATGCTTTTTCTTGGGTATTTCAATCAAGTACCGTGTTTTCTGTATTTTACTCTGCTAAAACTTTAGATAAACATTTTAAAACTTCCTGACTCAGTGGTTATTTCAGGATTATGTACTATAATGAATGTCACTCATTTTAAACTTCCCAATTAGCAAAGGATCCATTGGTAAGTTATTACTCTTCAATCAGAAGGTAATTGGTAGCAGGGACTTTGATAAAAGAGTACATCTGACACCCAGCGTAAGTATTAGTGTAGTGTGAATGTATGGGCCCAAGTGAGTATATGGTGTATGAATGTTGTTGGCTAATATTGCGCTGGATCAGTTTTCTGGTAAGCAGAGGACGGTTATGGTTACTCTTTGTTAATTGGGTAATGAGAATTTTATTTGTATTTTTATGAACTAACATCCGCTTAAAATTTTGAGTTTGTTTTATGTTGTCCAGAATACCCGGGGTAAAAAGAATAGTGGGTGGCAAGTGGAAGCCATACTGCAGTGAGGTTATCTGTCAGGCAGAATTAGTACTGAGAAGTTAAGCAGGACTTTCAGTACTCGTTAGGGACTCTATGCGTGTGAGTAATAGCAAAAAGGGTACGCTGATAAAAATTTGATGTTATATCACCTAGTAAGGGTAACATTGGAGAAGTAACAGGTACTTCTGGAGCTTGTGTGAAGAGTAGACGGAAGTGTTTTACTCGTAGTGTATGTATTAGTAAACGGAAAGGTTTTACAAAATTGTGGAAGAAACTATCCTTTTCAAAATTAGTGGAAACTGGCACGATAGCGAATGTTTTATGTTGTTACTGAAATTTAATTAAGATTTATAGAGAAAATAAGTTTGCGTAAATTTTTGTAAAGGGAGGGTCAGTTGCCGGAGAGGGAGCTGACGTCGCAAAACGCCGCGCTGTGATAGGTTGAAATAGCGGGTGTGGAGAGACTCTTGTAAAGGAGGGGTCAGTAGTAAGGAGCAGTACTGACGTCACAGGTACCGCGCTGGGATTGGTTAAAACCAGCGAGGACAGAAAAGAGCAGATTGTAAAGGAGGGGTTGACAGAGAAACGTCACCAAAAGGCCGCGCAAGGATTGGCTTGGAAATAAAAGATAGCAGACATTTGATTGGTCGAGATTTTAGAAGCAAAATTCTTAGTGGATAAGGATTGCATGTTAAAACGCGATCCGACTTTAACAGGAACTCGTCCGGATAGGAGATTCCTAGGTTTTGCAGAATATAATTTTGTACACAGAAGATTAGATAGAATGTACGGAGAAAGGAGAAAAATGTCCTTTCTGCAAAAGATTAAGAACTATTTTAAAAAGGATAAACCACTCAAAACTAGAGAAGGAATTATTATTCCACCAGCTAAAACGCCAGCATCATTCATGATGATGGAGAGAGGTTATCATACCTGTGTATGGATGGAGAATTGGATAGAATACACCAAAAATGATGGAGTATTAGCATTTCCCGAGAATGGTACCTTCAATGGAAGAATTCTTCAAAACTTAAGATTGAGGATGAATGATTTAGAACCCAGACCTAGATTAACCCAGTACGAAGCTCTAGAAGAATGGGAAACCGAGGCATTTGAGCGGGATAGATCTAGAAGTAATAGGAGTTATCCAGGATTTTTTCCCAGATATCTACGTGAGTCTAGGGATGGTCAGATGAAACAATGGAGAAGGGCAATGATTACAGAAGGACTGTATCCATTATTCACAGAAGGAGAGAAATCAGGAGGCAAATGTACAGAAAAGACAAAACATTTAATGAGAAATGAGGAGTCTGAAGACGAATTTATGGAGGAAATGTTAAGAAATCCCCCACCATATCAGGAAGGGACAAGTGGATGCACCCCAAGTGCTCCACCAAAAACTCCATTAGTGCCACAGGTAATGCATGAATTCACCCCGAATAGAATACTACATGATAAAGAAAAAGAAGCCCTAGAAAAGACCAGAGCAGAATTAATACAGAAAATAACTCAGATAAAAGTACATCCTGATTCGTTGACCATACCTGTAACAATTGGTCCAGTAGTTCCATTATATGGTACTCAGGGAAATTGTCCTCCACCCATACTTGCACCTACTCCTGTGAGTAATCCCAGACCTGAAGCTCCAGTTATAATTGAGGATCAATTTAGTGACTGTGAATCCACAATATCACTTATGGACTTGCCTATTCGAGGTTCTGTAAATAGTACTCCAAGAAAAGATGTACCTGGAGGTTCAAAAGATGTAAGTTTAGTAACTTCATCAGGAGCAAAAAGTGCTACCATAGTAACACCTGAAGATCTAGAAAGATGGGTGCAAGGGTCAGTTAAACAGTGCACACCTCCGAAAATAATGGACATTCATAAATTAAAAGTCGAATTAGAAGAAATAATAGCAGGAAATGTAGGACTAGAACGCTTAAATACCTATGATGAAGAAGAATTATTGTTCCTATGCAGGAGTATCACCAGAAATGTAAGGTTATTTCATGAAAAATTATCCAATTTAGCACTACAGATGGGAATAGAAATAGGGAGATCAAAAGTACTACAAAAACCCTATAGAGCAGAATTTTCGGACAAAGATTTAGAAAATATGAATGCCTCTGGTAAAAGATTACAAATAAGAGAATTAATGTTAGTTTTACAAAAATGGGGAGACCTAGATAAATGGAAAACTAGGTGGGCCAAGAAAAAGGAAGAAGCACGAACAAGTAGAACAGCATCTGAATATGTGATGAAGGAATCAGGAAAAGCAGAACAAATGTATCCAATGCGAGAAGTTGCGGGAGGAGGATATGTACATGTCCCATGGAGCAGACAGGATATTTTATCATTTACGAATGATTTTCCAAAACTGAGGGAAAAGCCAATTGAATGGTAGAAGCAGGTTGAAAGGTTTGTGAAGGTGTCAAAGGTATTGTTGAAGGATTTAGATGGTCTGTTTGATATAGTGGTACCTGCCGATTTATGGACAGATTGTAAGATCACAGTGGATTGGCCAAGTGATGAGTATCCCAGAGATCCGAAAACAGTTGCCCCGTCAAATGACGTGATGAAAAAGTATCAGCAGGTGATAACATACCTGAAAGGGAAAATACCACCAAAAGAAATAGATTGGGTAAAAATAGATCGAACTACCCAAGAAGCTAATGAAACAGTACATTCTTACTATGAGCGTCTATTGCAGGTGTTTAAACAGTATAGTGGATTTGAGGACATTGGAGACAAAAACATGAGTCAGTTTGTGTATCGGTTTGTTTACGGTCTGAAGCCAGAGATTTGCCAGATGATTAAACAACATATGCTGTGTTGGCAGGGAAAGCCCATAGATGAAATTCTGAAATATGCGAAATATTGTGGAGACGATATTGAGGATAGACACAAGAAATTACAAGAAAAGGTGATGTGGGCACAGGTGAAAATGGCAGAGAAGCAGGGAATTAATTTGGAAAATCTGAGTGAAAATCCAGGAAAAGATTCTGGAACGAGTGGTGATACGGGAAATGGTGGAAAATTTAGAGGACGAATGAGTAGAGAAGAAGCTAAAAAGAAATTTCCTTGTCATGGATGCGGAAAATTGGGGCATTGGAAGGATGAATGTAAAAAGATTCGGAATAATAATGGCCCAAATCAAAACTTAAATCCACAGACGCAGAATGACACACAGCAGGGTGTAAATCCCCAGAGTCAATTACCACCTCCACCTGTTCAGGGTAATGTAAGCAGAGCAAAGCATGGTACAGACATTGGATACCCAGGAGGGAGTGGTAAGAATGATTATATGACATCACAATTTCTTTTGCAGGACAATTACTGTGAATTCAACTCATGACGGTGCCTAGGAGAGGGGAAGAAGGAGTGCGTACTTGGCGCATCATTACAGGTAGATCAGTCTGGTCCATATGTTGAAGGAAATGTGAAAGGTAATGATATTACTTTCCTTTTGGACACTGGTGCTACCAGGTCTACGGTGAGATCAGCAGATATCCCAGACCTTCCTCTCTCTGGTGAAGATATCCAAGTAGTAGGGGTAGCTAATCAAAGAATTAGAACACCTCTTACAGAACCAATGGAAGTCAAAATAGGAAACTTCAGAGAAATGCACCAATTTGTAGTGTGCGACTCTAGCCCAGTGAATTTATTAGGTAGGGATTTATTGTGCAAAATGAACTGTACAATTTTCTGCACGCCAGATGGTGTGGCAGTTCAGACACCAGATGAGGACCATGTATATAAAATTATGGTTGCAAAACAAGGTACAGAAATAGACGAAATGTTTTCGTTAATAACAAGAGATGAATTGCCAGAAGAAATAAAAGGTACAGTAAACCCCATAGTATGGGATTTCACTGGAAAAGAAGTAGGACTTATGGCTAAAATAGATCCAGTTCAAATTACGGTAAAAGAAGGTGCAATTTTCCCAAATACCAGACAGTATAAAATGAGTGCAGAAGTAAAAGCAGGAGTTATTGAAGAAATCAATCGAATGGTAGAACAAAACATACTAAAAGAAGTAATGAGTAGCCCATGTAATTCACCAATCATGGGATTAAAGAAACCTAGTGGAAAATATAGGATTGTTCAGGACCTGCGTAAAATAAACAAGATTGTGGAACCTTGTTGTCCCATAGTACCAAATCCTGCAGTAATTCTATACCAGATCCCTTGGAATGCAGGATGGTTCACAGTAATTGATTTGTGTCAAGCATTCTTTTCAATACCATTGCATCCAGACAGCCAGTATCTTTTTTCATTCAAATTCGAGAATAAAGTCTATGTGTGGAATCGTGTTCCTCAGGGGTACACAGAAAGTCCTTCCATCTTCAACCAGATACTGAAAAAGTGCCTGGAAAAACTAGTGATGCCAGGAAGCTCAGTATTAGTCCAATATATCGACGACTTATTGGTGGCGTCGACCACCAGAGAAGACTGTGTTGTTGACTCCATAGCATTATTAAATCTTTTGGCTGAGGAAGGGCATAAAGTCTCACCTGAAAAGTTACAGTTTTGCAGGACAGCTGTTAAATATCTGGGACATCAAATTGAGAGGGGAAAAAGAAGAATAACCTCTGAAAGAGTAGAATTAATAAAGAGAATGCAAATGCCTGTAACTCAAAGACAAGTGCGAATGTTCCTAGGAATAGTAGGCTACTGTCGACAATGGATACCACATTTTTCCATGTTAGCTAAGCCCTTAATTAACATGACGAAAAAGAAAGCAAAGGACCCTGTTGAGTGGGAGGATGAAAGTGTAGAAGCCTTTGTAAAATTGAGAAACGCACTTTGTTCAGCACCTGCCTTAGGCATGCCTGATTATAAAAGAGAATTCGCATTATTCTGTCAAGAGAGAGAAAATTGTGCACTTTCTGTCCTAACTCAGAGACATGGACTAGACAGACGTCCTATAGCGTACTTTTCTGCTACATTGGACCCAGTAGCAGCCGCGTTGCCAGGATGCTTAAAAGCAGTGGCAGCAACTTGTTTGAGCATTGAACAAAGCGAGTCAATTGTGATGGGACATCCTGTAAAAGTGTATGTTCCACATGCAGTTGTCATTCTGTTGACAAGAACCCGAACTCAGCATCTTACTCCTAGTCGGCTGACTAAATATGAAAGGATAATAATGGGTGCTGAAAATGTGACCATGGTAAGGTGTACAATAATAAATCCAGCAACTTTATTGCCGGACCCATATCATGAAACAAATAAAGATGACGAAGAAGATGAACATGATTGTGTACAAATTACAGAATTATGTACAAAACCACGCCCAGACATAGAGGAACAGCCTCTTAAAAAGCCAGACAGGGAGCTATTTGTCGATGGTTCATGTCAAAGACATGAAGATGGTAAACTAACTGCTGCCTATGCGGTATGTGAATTAACTGGAATAGTCGAAGCATCCTATTTACCAGGAGTAAAATCTGCACAAGTAGCTGAATTGATTGCTTTGATAAAAGCTTGCAAAATTGGGAGGAATCAGAAAGTAACTATATTTACTGATAGTCAATATGGTTACGGGGTTGTGCATGATTTTGGCCAACTGTGGATGCAGAGGGATTTCATGACTTCTTCAGGATCCCCCATTAAAAATGGACAATTTGTAAGGGAATTGCTAGAAGCAATACAATCACCAAAAGAATTGGCTGTGGTGAAATGTGCCGCACACCAGTCAGGAGATGACTGGGTGGTAGTCGGCAACAGATATGCAGACCTGGTGGCTCAACATTGTGCCAAAACCAGAACGTCAGTCAATAAGAGGGTGGAAAGAATGGGAATCAGCTGCCAACTTATGCTGTATATGCCACCTGAAACTTGGAATGAGGTGAAGAAATTGCAAGATGAGGTTGATGAAAGTGAAAAGAATTTGTGGATCAAAGTGGGTTGCTCCCAAAGAGGAGAGGATGAAGTGTGGATCAGTGCAGATGGTAGACCAGTCATGCCAGACTGTTTACTCTCACAAATGGCCAGAATGCATCATGGAGACACACACATAGGGAGAGATGCAATGATTAGGCTGTTCAGACAAAATTGGTACAATCCCAAATTCAGGGCTGTTGCAGAGAGTCTTTGCCAGAGATGTCTAACTTGCCAAATGCATAATCCAGGCAGGAAAACGATAATTGGGTTTGGAAAGATTGGAAAGGCAGAGGGCCCATTTATAAGACTCCAGTTCGACTTCATACAGTTACCACCATGCAGAGGACTAAAATATGTACTAGTCATAGTGTGTCTGTTTTCAAAGTGGGTGGAGGCTTACCCTACTAGGAGAAATGACAGTATTACAGTTGCAAAACTGTTGTTACGAGAGCTCATACCTAGATTTGGTTTCCCAGTATCTTTGGAATCAGATAGAGGAAAACACTTTAATAGCGAAGTGATCCAGATAATCTGTGAAGCATTTCAAATCAAACAGAAATTGCACTGTGCATATCGCCCAGAGGCTTCTGGAGTGGTTGAACAATTGAATGGCACTATAAAATCAAGATTGGGAAAAATGTGTGCATCAACATCATTAGAGTGGCCAGACGCATTGCCACTTGTCTTGATGGGAATCAGAAGCATACCTGACAGAACGACAGGATTGAGCCCCCATGAAATAATGATGGGAAGAGCAATGAGACAAACACATGTTCCCACAAACAAATTAGTAAATATATCTGATGATATGGTTCTGGATTATTGCAAAGGATTGGCTGACCTAGTGCGTTCTGTCTCTCATCAGGTTGGAGAAGACGCAGTTTCCAGGCAGCCTGAACTAGAACATGATCTGAATCCTGGTGATTGGGTGGTAGTGAAGAATCACACCAGAGAAACGTGTCTATCACCCAGGTGGAGCAGACCTTGTCAAGTTATATTGACCACCAATACAGCAGTGAAGTGTGCAAGATTTCCTAATTGGATTCACGTAAGCCACACAAAGAGAGTACCAGAACCTGAAGAGGAGAATCCACAGACCACGCCAATCACTGAAGAAGCTGAAGGTTGCCCAGCTGAAGAATCTCAGGTTAGAGGTTCGAGGGAAGCTGACGGAGAACAACCGAGCACAAGTCAGGATTGGATACCAGTGGTAGAAGTTCCTGAAGTATACCACAGAACGAGAAATCAAACTAAATTGGAAGAAATAGAAGAAGATCAGATAGGTGAAGAAGAAGCAGTTCAGGATCAAGAAGAAAAGACAGTAAAAGATCCTGAACAAAATAAGATAGGGAAAGAAAATTGGACTCAAAACAGTGAAGATTTAATAGACTTTACACAGGAACAGACAGGTTTAGAAGAATCCGGTCAGGCTGCAGAAGTTCACAGTGCAATAAGCCCTGATCAGAAGCAGTTAGATCAAGAAGAATTCACTAAAGAAAAAGGGGTCGATACAAATGAACATAAAGAAATAAAAAAGGAACAAAGCCAACATCTTGAAAGTCATTGTGGAGCTATTGAAGAGAAACCAATCAGACCTGAAAAAGAACAAACAAAAGAAGCAGTAATCAAAGAAAACAAAACAGTATTGAGCAGTGAAAATAACAAGATCTCTGAAGACGTAAACAGAAAAACAGTGCCAACCAAGAAGACAAGAAAAGGAGATCATTGGCCAAGTGTCATTAAAAGAGTAAAATACCACATAACAACCAGAAGTGAAGATCCAGAACAAGTACCTGAAGTGACAAGTCAAACTGAACAAGAGAAAAAGTCAGGAAAAAGAAAAAGTAAAAGACTGAGACTTGTGAATAACAAATTCAAGGGTCCTGACTGGACTTATATCATTCTTGAAGATTTTGAAAGCTCAGAGTCAAGTGACAGTGGTGGCGAAGGAACAAGTGCAGAACTAACATACGAAGAAGAAACAAGACCACCCTGACTAAACAAAAGAATCCTCTAAAGAAAAGAAGAAGAGATAAGAAGAGCAATCTTCTTTGTCGAAAAATGCCTGATGATAGAGTTACTGGGAGACCAAAACGAAATTGTTGTAGGAGATGCTGTGCAATCTGCATATGTAGTCTAGTAATGGTGCTTATAGTATGGTTAGTCCTGATTGTAGCAGTTCCTTACCTTATGATAATAGATAAGAAGATTAATAATGAAACAAAAGGGAGGACAGCAAACATGAAGGGCAATAGAGTAGAATTAATGACAGAAGATGAGGCAGAAATTCATCATGAAATAGCTGACAACGACACTAGTTTAAATGTTTTCACAAAATTATTGTTTCAATATGTAGACACAATGGAAGTTAGTAATTGTTATGTCTGTATGAAGTTACCTGAATCAGTAGCGGAAGGATTAACATACCATCATTTACCACTGACATATGGCATCTCATGTAGTGTATTAACAAGTTTATTTTATAGAACAGGTAGGCTACAGTATTATTATTCAAACTTAGATGTGATATTTTCTGAGGTTCCGATTCGCAAGAGTATGAACCCAGTGCTTAGTAGTCAAGACGCACAGTATATGGGAGAATTTTTCTTAACAATGAAGTCAATAGACATAACACATGCACATAGACACAATCTAACATGTTCTTTATTAGAAGAAGAAAATATATTTTTGAATTTAGTAGAAGATAAAAGACAAGATTTTCAAAAGAAAGCTTCGGAGCATAAGGCTCAGTTGCCACCTTGGGCGGAGAAAGAAGGGAGTTATACACCTGGTAAAGCTCAAGCTGCAATGGCTCTGGATTTCGTAAAGAAAGGGACAATTTGTCTTCATAGGTTAAAGACTGATTATAACAATGTTTTCATCGGTACCAGTGAATGTGAACACAATTTTTTAATTCTTGGAGGTTGGGGACTCAAAGGAGGAACAGATTCAGTTTTTCCTGGAATTTATTATGTATGCGGGAATAAGGCTTACTTTAGGCTTCCTGCACGGTGGTATGGAAGTTGTTATTTTGGAATAGTTTTTCCAAAGATATACCACGTAAAAAGAAACACTGGAAGCAATGAAAACAATAATGAATTAATACGTAGTAAAAGAGCTAGTTTTTCAGAAATTGTAGGTGATATATTTGGTGCATTGATACCTTCAGTGGGAATAATTCTGAACTCAAGGAAAATATGTAAATTGTCTACAGTGGTTGATCGTTTATCAACGGATACTGCTGGAGGTTTTCTAATGATTAATACGGAGATGGTTGCGATTAGATCTATGGTAATGCAAAATAGACTTGCTCTTGACATTCTATTGGCAAAAAAGGGAGGAGTCTGTAAATTATTGAAGACGAAACATTGTTGCACTTATATTCCTGATAAAAGTGCAGAAATTGGAACGTATATTCAGAACATAACTAAACTTGAGAAAGAACTTAAACCACTGGAAGTTGATAGTGTATGGGAAAGATTGACAAATAGTATTGTGTCAATTGGAACCTGGTTTGCTAATGTAGGGAAAGGACCCCTAGGTCAAATATTAGTACCCCTAGCAGGGATAGCAATAATAATATTGGCAATAACAATATGGTGCAAATATTGTAGAAAGAATGGAACATATAAAGTGACAGGAAAAGGAAAGAAGAGAAAACTAGATGAAATAGAACTTGAAGAATGGAGAAGTGATTTATACAAAAAGTTGAAAGGGGATGTGAAAAACAGAAAATTTAAAAATGAGAATGAAACGAATTGCTAGAAGTTGGCATCTGATTGAGGGTAGTATTTTTGATGGCTCAGAAACGCCATCAGAGAGGGATTGATGGAGCAAGGTTTCAAAAATGAAACTTGCTTGTACGCAATCCTCCTCATAGTATTAACTTATTAAACTTGTATTGTCAAAACTAACCTTTGCATTCACAAACACAAGAGGGACAGAAGCTTGCCTATGTGTTTTACTAATGAATAACGCTTGTCTGTAATCCAAAATGTCCGCTAAAGCGCGGGAACTTCATTGCGCATGTCGCAACCTGATCACATGGTGTGACGTCTTCCTTTGCTTGGTGGGAAACTTCTGCTTCTGCGCAGTGTGCACTAAAATGGCCGCTAAATGTTTTCACATGCTTCAGCTTGCTCTCATGTCATTATTAAATTGTCGTTTTCTTAATGCTAATGCAGGATAGTATTATAATTAATTGGGAATAGAGTAGGGAAAGTGGGCATACAGTGAAATATTTTATTTGTGATTTTAATATTTTCTTCTTGCACTTTTAGTAATTCATAAACTTGGGCCTGGGTTGGTGACTTGAAACTCGAGAGACAGATGGTTCTGCGCATGTGTCCTGTGTGCCTGCCAAGTGAAGTCAACTTGGACGTCTTCCAAGGCCATGACCCATTGGCCGAAGATGCTGTACTTTATGTTTCCGGTGGACAAAATGATACTTTTCCCCTGTAAAATGTATAACATTTGTCGTGCGACGGGTGGGAAATAAAGCGAATGTATTAATCTGAAGGGGTGGGAACGTAAAGACAATAGGCTTTACAATTTAGGCCAAATCGATATGGTGCAAGAATCCACCCCCTGTCCCTGTCCAATCAGAAGTAGTGGCCCCATATTTTAGCAACATTAAGGGGAGGTACATGGGCGTAGAAGGGTATAATAGAATATAGCATTAGTTAATTAGAGAGCATGCTTTCACGAAGAACAGGCGTCCATGCTGCGAGAGCGCTCTTAGCTCCAGACTGCCCAGCTGATCGGTTGCTGACTGAATCCCTGTCCAGAAGAGGTCCTGAGGAGGGGGCGGCAGAGTCCATTAGAACGGGAGAATCGAGGAGAATTCGAGTATCAGAGAGGGGAACTGCGCAGGCGTCGTTGTAGAGAGGTCACCGGTCCTGTCCTGATCCTGGAAGAAGTCTTTGCACTTCATCCTTCCTGGGTCCTATCTTTTCCAACTCCTTGGCCAAGGGGCTTGGTTCTCGCATTTAGGTAACTATACTGCAACCTTTAGTTGCGCTGCTGTCTCTATCTTCTCCTCTTCCTTAAACACCGTCATTTATTAGCAAATCATTACTATGCTTGTTCTTGGGTATTTCAATCAAGTACCGTGTTTTCTGTATTTTACTCTGCTAAAACTTTAGATAAACATTTTAAAACTTCCTGACTCAGTGGTTATTTCAGGATTATGTACTATAATGAATGTCACTCATTTTAAACTTCCCAATTAGCAAAGGATCCATTGGTAAGTTATTACTCTTCAATCAGAAGGTAATTGGTAGTAGGGACTTTGATAAAAGAGTACATCTGACACCCAGCGTAAGTATTAGTGTAGTGTGAATGTATGGGCCCAAGTGAGTATATGGTGTATGAATATTGTTGGCTAATATTGCGCTGGATCAAGATAATCTACGTCCAAGAATGTTACACCTATCGCATTTCATGCTTCTAGTGTATGTATGTATTCAGCTACGGCGTATTTAAAGGTCTAAGCTTAACTGTTCTAAAGTGTGCAGCTACCCGCACATTCATCTGGCGAATTGTAAACCCTACATACAACTTAAAACAAAGATAATAACACAAATTTAAACAGTTGACCTTTTTTAAAGAAAGTTTTTATTTTTCAAGTCTAAGTCCCTTTGTAACGAAGAAGCCTTTACTCTTTCTGAAAAGGGGAAGGAATTTACAAAGTCTACAGGTTGAAATTAAAGAAAGTTAAAATTATCTGTGCCCAAAAGGATTATGAATCTGATATCGTTTTTACTTTAGTGCAACGCTCTGGTAAATACAGCAACATGAAATAGAGCAGAAGGATCTATTGGGAAGAAAACTTAACTGCTAGTTAATTTGATGACTCTGCAAAGTCAGGTGTGGCCTCCGAAAGAGATGGGTATTCTCGTTGTTTTTTAGGGGCTCATGCCTCTTAAAGAGTCAGCAGACGAGTAGGTTCAAAACCGAAATGTATATTAAAGAGGAGAAAGGTAAGAAGAGACAGGCCGGTCAAGCGTTAATTCTAATTCTATGTCAGGACCAGAGGCGAAGATTACGCTTTACTTTCTTTGCTTTTAATGAAAAGCAGCCACATTAGAACACTTTTAAGAAAAAACTTCGCCACATTTGAACACTTAAGAAAAACTACAAACCCCATGAACCCTTCTGAATAGTCCATCCATTCAGCACACAGATATCCCTTCAAAGTCCTTTGCTGGTTGTCCTTCTTCCTCTTTCTTGGCTTTCCAGCAGCCGACAGTTAAGTGCCAGAGTCCTACCGGCATTGTTTCTCTCATGTTTATTTAACGTGCTGTATTATTTGCTAACTTTTGCATTTCGGGCACAGCGAGACCGCAGGAACGGTTGCCGCTCCTAGGCGGTCGTTCAACCCCTCTTTGGACAGTGCCTCGTGTGAGGCACGGCGGGGTAATGCGGTCTTCCGCCCACTAAAGGGCACCCATAGGTTCCTCTTAGGCGCGAGCGCGCTGATCGCGGTTGTTCCAATCGGTTACACAATCCCAATCGGAGCCAACACGACCGCCCATGCCTGCCTATCTCGCCCTGCATCGCCTGGAGTCCTACGCACCCCTGGGGCTGTAACATACCTGCCAAACTCCAAAAGCTCGCAGGAGACACCCCGTGCAGGGGTCTGTAGTAGAGGCGCTTGTGCCTCATCACATGTAATACACTTCGCAGAGCGTTGTTGAGCGATATTAATCGCTGGTGTAATTACATGAGTTAAGGGGACACCGACCCAAGCATATCATAATAGTGTAATATCTGCCAAGTAAGCATAAGGGCGTGTGTTGTCCCCAAGGCTTACAGTCCACTACCTTTCTCAGGCCCATCATAAATACTACCTGGTTTACCCCAGCCCAGTTGCCCCTGAGATGCAGGAATTGCAGGTTTCCTATATGGAGGAGGAACTTGGTACCAACCTCCCAATAGAGGATGACTTCTGCGAGGTAATGGATGGCTCTACAAAGGGAGGTCTCTGAGGATATGGCAACAGACCTCGAAAAATCTTAAAATTTTACTAGTCTAGTGACTTAAAATACTCAGCCTAATTATAAGGCTCTAGACCCATAAACTGGTTTCAAATTATGTGATCCTGGGCAAATATTTTAATTCACTAAGACGCCACTTTCTTCTTTATCACATATGAGAGCACCTACAAAAGCACGAGTACAGCATGTCTGCTGTACAAATAACACTTGTTTGATTTAATAGACTAAACTTTTGCTCCATATATAATACAAATCTAGGCACATATAGGATATACATGACCGCTGACTTGCCTCTTAGTTCATTAACAGCATTGTCATCAGGATGGGGACAAGGATATTGCTCAAATCTTGTTTAAAAATGATCACTTTTAATAAATACACACCTAAAGCATGACGTGGTAGCACACTCATTTGCAATCAGCAGATTTTCCATTGAGACATGGCCACAAAATTTCCCATTATCATGCAGTTTTACTGATAAAACTATATAACATATTAACAATGTTTAGAAATCTAGTTTCTGCAAATATTTGTCATTTGCACATCAACAAGTAAAGTGTTCTGATTTGTTTTGCTCCTAATTAAATCTTTGTTTGCATCACACTTCTGAATTACAAAAAAAAAATGTGCAAATGACATTGGACCTTTGTCCTTGAACAGACATCAAATGCGTCAAGATAAAAACAAGATTTAATTTGCTCACAATTGGATATCTGTAACATCCAACACGTGGGTGTAGACTATTCAGGGGTTCAGAATAGAGTTGAACAGCTCACCTGTCCAACCCCATCCCCTTCCCAATTCGGTTCTCCAACAAAGAGGACTTCTCTGTCCATTCAGGGGTACAGAACCTCCTCTCCAACGGAGCCATAGCCCTACACACCATCACTCATTCGGCTTTATCAGCAACCTGTTCGTGGTGGACAAACAAGACGGAGGGCAACGACTAGTTATAAATCTCAGAAAGTTCAACGGGTGGTTGGTCTCGCCTCTTCAAAATGAAGGGAATTCATCTCCTCTGCAATCTCCTTCTGCCCAACAACTGGCTGGTACGCCTAGACTTCAAGGATGCGTATCTCACGATTTAGATCTACCCGCCGCAGTTCCACTGGCGTCAGCGCACATTCTAATTTACTACGTTCCCCTTCGTACTGCCCATGGCGCTTCTCCAAGGTTATCAAACCTGCTGTGGAACATCTCGGAACAAGAGGGATATGCCTCATTGTCTACCTGGACAATATCCTTCTGATGGATCGTTGCCCGCAGACCCGGACGTCCCACCTCCAGTCTCCCTGCTTCAGTCCCTGAGATGCCTCATCAACGAGAAGAAACAATCTTATTCCTAACTCACTCCCTAGTTTTTGTGGGCTTCGTAGTGGCCTCGGTCTGAGCCACTCTGAGTCTCCCATTCAAGAAGATAGCCAAGATCAGACACGAACTATGACGCACGTTGTCCAGCACCTCCACCTCCCCGAGACAGATCGTGAGGGTGGTAGGTCTCACCTCCTCGTCAATTCAGGTTATCTTTCCCGGCCCACTTCATTATCGAGCTCTACAGCAACTCAAGATCTCTCATCTCCGAAAAGGCCTCACATAATCTCAGTGTTCCTCTTTCAGATGAGAAAAAAGCAGAACTCCGTTGGTGCCTAGCCCACATGGAGGCATGGAATGGCTGCGCAATCTTCTGATCCCAACCGGTCCTAGTGATAGTATCAGATGCCAGCGGCAACAGCATTGGGGGGGGGGGATGAGGGGCGGGGCTGTGGTGGGAGTGTACACTGTGGTTAATTCTCCACATGAGGAAAATGGTCTGAACAAGAGCGTGCTCCGCTTATCAATTGCCTAGAGCTGATGGCCGGCTCATTCGCAGTGACGTGCAGGACCAATGAAAAAGTTCAATGCTGCGTTCTCCTCAAGATGGACAATATGGGGCAGTCCGATACATCAACCATCCGGGGGGAACATGGTCCAAACCCATTTCAGACCTAGCTCAGAGCTTCCGGGAATACTGCATCGAGAACCAAGTCTCGGTCACGGCAGAACACCTTGCGGGCCCCGTCAACCAGGTGGCGGATTGGCAGTCGAGATACCTTCGGGATCTCAGCTTATGGAAAATGGACCCTTCAGTGTTTCAGGCGACAGAATACTGGTGGGGCCCCTTCTCAATGGATCTATTTGCTTCCCGTGTGGATCACCAATTGAACAGGTATTTCAGTTGAAGACCACATCCAACAGCAGCTACGACAGATGCCTTTCAACATAACTGGGCAATGGAGACAATATATGCCTTTCCCCCGTTTTCCATGAAAGTGTGACTCTCAGCCCAAGTCAGGAGACATGGGGCGAATGTAAGGTTTCAAGTCTGGTATCCAGCTCTGCTGGAACTTTCGTGGGATTTTCCAATCCATATACCCCTGTTTCCAGCTATTTTCAAAGATCCATCAGGGAATTCTCACCATCTGGTTCTAGAGGGTTCACTGCGGCTTATGGCGTGGAGGATTACCGGGGACGATGGAAAGTCCCAGGACTTTCGCACCAGGCTGCATACTTACTCTCAAAGGCATGGGCAGACTGTACAGTCAAGAGATATTGTATTGTAATTGCATTTATACAGCGCTTACTATCCCTGACGAGGCGTCGAAGCGCTTTTTCAGCGAGTAGCACGCTACTCCGGAACCCATAAAGGATTAGTGTTGAATTAGTATAGTGAAATATGAAAGTAATTTGAGTGGTGGATAGGTTAGTCAGTTATTTGGATTCAGAAGGATAGCGGAGGGATAGAAGAGGGAAAAAGGTTTGCATTTATATATTGCTTGTTACCCCTGATGGGGTGTTGAAGCGCTTTTTTCGGCGAGTAGCACGCTACTCCGGAACCCATAAAAATATAGATCGGCTTAATCCAGATGGATGGGTTGGTGTCATCAGACAGTTAGATCCCGTGGGGGCAGGAATTGTCGAGATCTTGAACTTCTAGGCTTCCCTCGCCACTGAGGACATGGCATACAGATTGGTGAATACCTTCAGTTCGGCAATCTCAGCGGGACATGTCTCAGTTGAGGGTCTCTCCGTTGGGGAACATCCATTGGTTCGGAAATTACTCTGTGGCATCAGATTATCGTTACCACCTGAACCGAGATATTCAGTTTCATGGAATGTAAATTCGGTGCTCAATTTGTTTCTCTCATGGTCCCAAAACAAATATCTGTCTTGAAAGCAACTGTCAGCCAAACTGGCATCTCACTTATGTTTGATTTCTAGTAGAAGGGTACCAGATGTCAGGGTCCTGCACATCACTGGGAGTGTGTTTACTCCGAAAGGAGTTACCTTCCACATTTCTAAACGAACAAAGACTAACTCTCGTATGGTCTCATATCCGGCCTTTATGGATTCTCCCAAACTGTGTGTGATGCAGTGCATCAAAGCTTATAAGGTTATGCAGACTATCTTTGTCACCCAGGCGAATGGTAACTCCTCATTGCTCTCAGAAAACCCCACAAAACTGTGTCTTCTCCCACCATCGCCAGATGGGCAAAGCAAGTAGCTGGTATTGACACAAAGATGTTCGGTGCACATTCTACCAGAGGGGCAATGGCTTTTAAAGGGTTCTCCTTGGAGGCACATTAGGAAGGCATTATGAACGCTGCAAACTGGTCCTCAGACTATGTGCAAGAGTTTCTATTTCAAGCCACTTCCTAGAATGGCAGCTTTGGTGGCGGAAAAGCTTTGAACTACCATAATCCTCGCCTCCGGTCCCGACATCGAAAATAAAATTTCCTAGCTTTTGTAACGGAAAGTTTCAATTCTATTAAGGGCACGAAGGTGAGGAGAATCCCTCCCGCGCTCGAGGATTGACGATCCCACCAGGTGCAGTTAATGATTTTTAGGTTATACGCAGATAAAGGAGTTCTAAGTTAATAATAAACTTCTATTATTGAAGCGTTCTTCAATGCCATTACAGGCTCATTAGATGGTGAATTATTTATTGTTTATCGCTGTCTACTGCTGGGTAAAATGCTTCCCCAATTGTTAGGTGCCTTGACAATGCTATCTGTATTTCATAGGAACAGACTTGACCAAACAATAATAGATTGCAAGTTCTCGGCATGATGTCGCAAGAGGAAGAAGGACAATCAGCAGAGGACTTTGAAGTGATATTTATGTGCTGATAGGATGGACTATTTTTGTACTATTCCCAAAGGTTCATGGGATTTGTATTTTTTTCTTAAAAGAGTATTACTGAGGCTGCTGTTCAATAAAGGAAAAGAAAGTAAAGCATAATCTTCACCTCTGTGTCCTTAATAGAATTGAAACTTTCCGTTACGAAAGCTAGAAAATGGTATATTGTCTTGAATAAAACTTCTCACTACACAAAAGAGAAAACAATGAACACTGCCAATGCTGGTATTAATGCATAATGGAAATGAAAGAATGAATCCTCAGAAAACATGTGAGCAGAATTTAATTTTGGTTTTATGCAAGAAACAAGCAGTTTTTAGATTTGAATAGACCACTTTGGAAAATTATAAAACATAGCTGGGCACTAGCTCCATGTCATGTATAAACACCTTCAGCCGATTCTGGCATTTTAGCCGCCACCAGCACTTTGCATGCTGGGGTTTTTAGCCCATGAGACTGTTAAAAGCAACATTACAAGCCAGACAATGCAACATGATGAAAAGTAGGGAATGGCTGATCTGATGGCATTATATGGCGTAGTGTCAACTGGCAGACCTGTGAAAAACAAAATAGTTCCTGAATTTCTGCTGTGTAGTCAATCACAAGTTGAAAAGCAGAGTGGTTCGGAGGACAGACACAATTTTGCGAACGCAAACATCACACTCCTAATGGGCCAACATTAACACCCCTTGGGAAACCGGTATGCCACAAAAGACGGTATTTTCAACAATAATGCAAACAGCAGCAGCAGTTAGATGTGCATCAAGGGACCCAGTGCACTGGCACCACTCTTACTTAGCATATCCTGGGCCTAGAGATTGATTCAATTTAGGGGGGAGCGCTTTAAGCACCGACGTGATGCACTCATACTTAAATAAGCGCAGCACGTGCTGCAGCGCTATGGCAGCCAGTGAGCCAAAGAAAACACAGACCCGTAGAGGCACGGTGGTCAGTAGATTTCACAGACAAACCACTAGTAGGTAATCTTTCTGATAAGGATTTGTTAGTGCAAGAACTGAGAGTGCTTGATGACGGTCAATTAAATTTAAAGGTTCGAAATAGAACACACAATATTGTCAAGAATTTGTAGTAGTGACAAATTAATTGAACAAACGGTTCTCTTGTTAGATGTTTATGTATATAGGTGAAATTCAATGCTTGTTTTCATTAACTTGCTTCAGTGGAACGTCGTGGAAAGGAGAGTGTATGTTCCGAAACACGCCCTACTGGTGTGTTCTTAATGGCCATTTCCTGTGAAACGAAGTGAAAGCTTTTATCTGATAGAAAATAAAGGTTTGAAACTTTTAATTGCTCTTGAAGATTTTAAAATGCTCCTCAGATATGTGTGGAAGCGGCTTGTTGCTGACAAGGAAGCTGTTATTTGGAGGATAATGTCACCTTGAGGTAAACTCTGATGACAACTCAGATCTGAGAAGTCCAGCACAACAAATGCTGAAAGTGTACTACAGGGCAATTTTGTTTTTGTTTTGGGGCACCGATGGTGGTGACAGAAACCCCTGAAGCAACACCTACAGCTTCCACCCATCTCCTTACATTCCCTTCCTGACCCCCCTGCAGCCGTAGGTTCGTCCATCTGGCACTCCACTCTCCTTTAAATTCGCCTCTTTCTTTTCCTTCTTTTCTGATCTCATCCTTTGGTAGCGCATACCCTCTTCCGTGTTTTATATGTTTTCCTTACCTGTCGCCAAATCATCAACTATTCACCTCCTATTCGAAAGTAAATTTATCTCATCAATTCCCTACAGGTATTATAAACAACCCCCCCTCACCTTGCATCCTATACTACGGGCTTATTCCCCATAACCTGCCCTGTTCATCCCTCTCAGATGAATATGACTCGTTATTTCGCATACCATTACTTCGCAGCTTTTTACTTCGA
The DNA here is from genome assembly GCA_963921515.1 of Calotriton arnoldi. Lineage (NCBI taxonomy): Eukaryota > Metazoa > Chordata > Amphibia > Caudata > Salamandridae > Calotriton > Calotriton arnoldi. Next base: position 516,048 of record CAWUFW010010578.1, read on the forward strand.
TGTTTTTACTTAGCAAATATCGTTACTACGCAAGTTTTTAGTTCGCATACCTTTACATTGCAAGTGTTAATGTATGCGAACTAAAAAACGTGCCTAGTAATAAAAACAGACATTTACCCCGCTTATTTTTCCTCACCCCTTTTTTGAATGTCAAAAAAACCCCAACACTACACTAAACCCTAAAACACTACACTAACACCACAACACTACCCTAAACCCTAAAACACTACCCCCAGCACGACACTGCCTCTACCCCCATTCCTGTCCCTACTCCCAAACACTACCCTTCAAGACCCCAGACACTACCCTAAACCCAAATACACTACTCTACACTACACAAACACAACTACACTACCCTTAAACCAAAAAGACTACCCCCTGCACGACCCTCCCCCTACGCTAAACCCTTAAATACTACACAGCCCCTCTTACCTCTCTCTCCTCGGTTCCTCGGTGCCTGTCTTCTCCGGCTTCCTGCGTCGTCATTGTTCGATGTAGCCTTTACTTCACAAGCGTTACAACGCATGCGATGTATCAACTTGCGTAGTAAGGGCTACGCGTTTTAACGTCGCATGCGTTGTAACGCTTGCGAAGTAATGGTACACGGTGTAACAGCCGCGTAATAATGGATGTTTACCTCGCAGATGCTTCCCGATGGCTACCAGTGCCTTTCCTACCAATTAGCTCAGCTCCTTGTATTGCCCCCCCACCACCACCATTGGAGCGCCTGATCCAGTCACAGTTGAAAGGGGAAAAAATTTAGTTTCCCGGAGGTGTCGTAGCGCTAAATCCTAGAGATCCGTCATGAAAGAGCTTGAAGTAAATAAGTGCAGTGGAAGTCATTCCTAAAATAAAGAGGCAGTTCCAGAGATGGGGAAGATTCTTCAGAAATTCGTTTCAGTGAACCGCAGTGAAAAGATAACAGCAGCACCTGCATGGAGTGTGAAACAAGGCAGGAGCTCAAGCAATTAGCGAGCCAGCAGAAACAAATAATAAATCCCCTTAAACAGTATTAATGCCCCATTACATCAGTGGCCCAGTGGACCACACAAAGAACATTAAAATGAATCTTCTGGCAAGTAAAAACTACTGAAGAGTCACTAGAAACACCAAAACAGAAAAGATCTGAGCTGGTCCAGGAAGTTATTAAGGCTTAGAATGAAATGGCTCTGAGTGGTGTTCTTTTTAGGGCACAGATATGATCAAATGGAGTGTGTCAAATCAATAGCAGAAAAGTAGTTTTCTCAAGAAGGTTTTAAATATGAAAGAAGGCAACCCCATGGGAATAGTGACATTGGAAACAGGGCCCCTTATTTATTTATTTTATTTTACTTTGAAGGTTTTATATAGCGCGAACATGACCCTTGCAGGCATCAGAGCGCTTCACAGGGGTAGAAGTAAGAAAAAAAAAGAAGACTGAATGTCATAATTAAGTCTGGTTATACAAACAGCCGTTGTGGGAATTAGATACATTGTTCATGTGAATTTCCTCAAGAGTAGAGATTTTACTTCTTTCTTAAAAGAGGTAGAGAAGAGGGACTCCGTCTGGTTTCAGGGGGCAGTTCCATATCCTAGGAGAGATTCTAGAGAAGGCACGGTTGTAGGTTTTCTTTTTGGCAAAACGTTGTGGTTTCAGAAGAAGAAGATTGCTGGAACTTCTGGAGGATCTGTTGACACATGAGAGCACCAGTTGGGGGGGGGGCGTGGCCAACTGCCGAGCATGGAGGACGTGAGCTGAGAAAGCTCCGTTCCGAGCCCCGACACTTGGCAATTTATCCTGAATTGCACCGGACCTTCAGACTAAATAACGACGGCCTTTAAGGGCGGAGTGCTTATGCAGCTGATGGCGGCGCTCTGGAGATCCTAACTCCAGTGAAAGATACTTTGGGCAGCTGTTTCTGGCCCTCACGTGGACTGCGCAGGGACGGGGGGAGGAGCCGCGGACTACCGGGAAGGGAGTTGCCTGGACTCGATACTGCCGGTATATGTGAGGGGGTCCCTGGTGGTCTCTCGGTACTGACTGATAAGGCAGACTCCCACGGTTGTCGGCGGCGTGGGGCCTGTGAGGCGCAGGCGTCGGCCGCCCGGCTCCCCGGATTGTGACGGAGCACCGGGCCGAAGAATCAAGATGGCGGAAGGAGACCGATAGAACAATGTTCCCTGACTGGAGCCATAAGAGAATTTGGAGTGGCTGACTGAGGAGGGACTCACCCGGAGTGCAGTGCCCGGCGGATGTATCACAGCATTGGCGGCCACTGTCTGACCCGAAACCCAGTGAGGAGGAAACACGGGGCCCTGCGTCCAGCACTGCGGACGGCCCATCGGCCATTGAAAGTGGGGATTGAGCGACGGTCCCGGCGGCGTTCAAGTGGCAGTGACCGTCGGCCCTGCTTGATCTGGGGATAGCGATCGTTGCCAAGGCGAGGACGGATATCGGTGGTGTCGCTGCGGAGGTGCGGCAGCTGTGTCATTCGCCCAACAGCGCTTCCGAGGCACAGGAGCCCTCAACAGCCGGCTGGACTGACGGGGATGTCTTGGCCCATTGGCGGGCGGATACACGGAGGCAGAGACTGAAGGAGCGCAGCCCAATGGTGAGACGTGGATGCTGCTGTGACTGACCAAAGGTAAAGTTGTACCTTCAGTGCTGTGTCTGCAGTGAGGACAATCGCATATGCAGCGCACTTTGTGTGGGTACGGCTAGAACTGGCTAGAGCGTGAGGCTAACGGACATTGAAAGCGGATACTCCCTTACTGGTGCTGGGGTTTGGTCCACCTGCGAGTGGTTTACGCTGCGGGGGGGGTGGAGCGCTGCCGTGGAACGTACTGGAGCGGAGGAACATACGCAGCCGTCAAGGCAATATGGGGCGCACTAGAGCCAAGCAAGCTGATGCAGCATCCAATGAAGAAGCGCATCTCACACCTAGTGGTGAACCCTCCAGCAGTCTCGACAGTGACGTGGTGCCTCCCACGGGAACCGATCAGCATGCTGCCAAACTGGATTTAATTTTGAAAGAAATACGAGATTCCCGTGTAGTGATCGAAGCACAAATGGGGACACTGTCCACCAATTTCAACTTGCTGCACGCGGACCATAAAAAAATAGCGGACAAAGTGAAATCGAATAGGCTGGCCCTGGACGATTTGATACCGCAACAAACCGCGCATACCTCTCAGCTTGAACAATTTCACCGTCAATTGAAGGGCTTACAAGACAGGGTGGATGATGCGGAAGGGAGATCCCGACGCAACAATGTCAGAATTCTTGGAATACCGGAGCGCAGCGAGGGGTCTAATCCCACCCAGTTTGTGGAAAACTCGATACGGGACAATGTGGCGAAGGAGGGATTAACAGACCTCTACAGTGTGGAGAGAGCGCACCGGGTACCATCTAGACCACCTCAACCAGGGGCACCGCCAAGACCGCTGATAGCGCGCATCCTGAATTATAAGGATCGGGACACGATCTTACGGGCCGCTAGAGAGAACGCCCCTATACGCTTCGAGAACAAAACGATCTCTCTGTATCCAGATTTTACTTTAGCGGTACAGAAGGCCAGAGCCACCTTTCAAGAGGTTAAGAGGCACCTACGAACACGCAATTTGAAATATGCCTTGCTCTTTCCGGCCCGCCTGAAAGTTATTTATGGACAAAAATCCATTTTTTTCGATAACCCTGAAGAGGTGACGGACTGGTTGGAGATCACATTTACGCCGGCGGCCTCGCAGGCCTCACTTCCGTCAGGCCAAACGCGACGTCCTCCTCTGCTGCTGGATGCTGGGATCGATAGGGTGGAGAGCAGACGAGCCATAGATGCTGCTGTCGCTGGTCCATCTCCGGAACAAATCACGAACAGCCAAAAAGACGCACTTTTGACGGCGGCGGCGCTGGCTGTCCATGATGCCCAAACTGTGGCGACTTCGACGCAGTCCTCGGCTGCGGCTACTGTCCGTTCTGAATCTGAGGATAGCTTGACATTGTTCCCATCGATCACAGCGCAGACTGCAAACGACTACTAGAACTGTGTTTAAAGGGATGGTCGGGAGTGGTAACGTATACGATACTCTGCAACATGTTTTTCAGATGATAGATATTTCTAGAAGGTCTAGTTACCACTAGCTATAAAGGGAATGTACTGACATACTAAGTTCATTCTTATGGTGTGTAATGTGTTGTCTGGTTGGAGTGGGGCAGTTGTCGCCTCCCCCCCCCTAGCGACTGCACTATGGCATTTATTGTTTAAAGTTCAAGTTGAACTTTTCTTTCAAGTTTGGTCCTCTGTTGTTATTTGGGGGTACCTAGTATTGGGGAGTTTGGTTGGTATTGCATGCTCGTCCTTCCCACAAACGGCACCTGACAGACGTAGTACTTCACATGCTCTGAGGCGACTATCTCCTGACTCTAGATGGCGTCACCTAACAGATATACATACTGCACCTGGAATGTCAGGGGCATGGGATCGGTACATAAAAGGCACCGTATATTGGCGCAACTGAATATGAGGAAAATTAATATAGCGTTCCTGCACGAAACTCACCTTAGTCATGATGAGGCGCTGAATTTGCAGCGGAAGTGGAGGGGGCACCTTTTTTTCACGTCCTATTCGGCGTTTGCACGAGGGACAGCGATCTGGGTTCGTAATAATACTCCCTTTAGGCTACTGGAGCAGAAAGTGGACCTAAATGGTAGATATGTATTGATCCATGCTTTATTGGATGGGGCGCATGTCGTCCTTGGGAGTATATATGCCCCGAACATTGACCAAGATAAGATACCTGGAAGCCCTTAGTGTGGCACTGACGGACTGGTCTGGTTATCCTTGGGTGCTGGGGGGTGATTTCAATGCGGTATTGGATATTGATCTGGACAGGTCGCACCCTCCGTTGCATGCAGCTGCATGTAGGAAACAGGCGGAAGCGCTTAGGGGATGGGCGACAGGCTGGGAGCTACAGGATACTTGGCGAGTGTTGAACCCGACCCACAAAGAATACTCCTTTTATTCCCCACCGCACCGACTACATACTCGCATAGATGGACTTTTCTGCTTTGGGGCTTTACTTGTTTCTGTTAGTAACGTGTTGCACATGGGTAAGACACTGTCGGATCACAACCCGGTAGAGTGAACGCTCCAATGGGGCATAATCCCAACCCCAATACCGACCTGGAAGTTACAACCCCTATTGCTGGAAGACCAAGTCTTCCGTAGCACACTATCTGATGCTATTGTCAATTATTTCTCCGAGAACAAAGGGTCTGCTAGTACACGTCAGATAGAATGGGACGCCTTCAAAACAGTTATAAGAGGAGTAGCAATTAGCACGAAGGCGGGAGCTCGTCTTGCCCTTATAGACCGGATCACGGAGATTGAAGGTAGCTTGCATACACTGGAAAAAGAGGTTGTAGAGACAGACGCACACCAGACGCAGGTACGGGAGGCCAACATACAATATGCAGAGCTTCTGGAGGAATTGCGCATAATAGATTATCGGCTTTATACGCAGAAGCAACACACACAGGCGGACAGGGCAGGTCCCCTACTGGCAAAGCTGGTTAAGGATGCTCCCCCGTCGGCCCCTATCCTAGAGGTTCGGACTGATGAGGGTCATATGGTTAATACACAGTTGGAAATCAACACTGCATTTAGGGATTATTACGCACAATTATACAGGCAACAAGTAGGTCATAGTGTTACGGACTTCGAGTCCTTTTTTGATGGTTTGCAACTACCACAGCTAATACAACAACACAGGGAAGAACTAGCACAACCGGTGACCGCTATGGAAATAAGACAGGCGATTAAAGCTCTACCGCGCAATAAAACCCCTGGCAACGACGGCCTCCCTGTTGAATTTTATGCTGTGTACGCTGATTTATTGATACCTCATTTACAGTGCCTGTATCACGCGTCATTGGAAACAGGTGTGCTCCCCTCCACTACATTGCAAGCGACTGTGGTTTCACTACTGAAGCCCGGACGAGACGGTTCCGACATGTCGGGATACAGGCCTTTATCGTTATTAACCTCAGACTATAAAATCCTAAGTAAATTATTAGCCAATAGACTCTGTAAATTCATCCCGCAACTGATACACACCGATCAATGTGGATTTGTACCAGGTAGGAGTACAGCGCTTAACATTAGACGATTGCACCAAATCATGACCAGTACACTTGCCACGGGGAATAAAGAGGGCTGCATTTCACTTGATTTACGACAGGCATTTGACTTGCTGCATTAGGATTACATGTTTTATGCTCTCTCTCGGTTTGGTATACCAGCAGAATATATTAACTGGGTGCGCTTATTATACACGAACCCCACGGCACGAGCACGTACAGGACAGCATATTTCCCGACAGTACAGCGTAGCTAGCGGTACAAGGCAAGGATGCCCACTAGCGCCATTATTGTTTATTTTGGCTCTGGAACCCCTCATGCATAGACTCCGTTCCCTAATGGGATGCAAGGGAATATTGAGAGGCCACACGACACATATCGTTTCTGCCTATGCAGATGACCTCATCCTATATATAAATGATATGGATGTGGATTTTGAACCTCTGCCCTCAACTTTTGCTCTTTTTCAGGAGTTAACTGGCCTCTCGATTAATGCCTCCAAATCCTATGCCTATTTTTTTGCTGATCCCACACGCATAGGACAGTTAACCTTCGGACAATGGAAATTTAACATAGCGCCCGATACTTTCCAGTACTTGGGAATACAGATATACCGGGATACAACAGACTGGCTGGATGGCAACCTGACCCGTGCGGTGACTGCTCTTAAGTCCCAGATTAAGTTTTGGACCTCACTGCCTCTATCAGTGGCGGGGCGGGTTTCCATAACTAAGATGGTGCTATTACCGAGACTGCTCTATTATTTTACCAATCTACCTATACTTGTACCTACGGGGGTCTTCAAACTGTTGAACTCCTTGGTCATAGCATCGATTTGGGGCACGGGGCGCAGACGTATTGGCCTGTTGAAACTACAATTGGGTACAGCACAGGGAGGACTGGGAGTGCCAGATTTGAGAGCGTACTGATATGCAAGCCAGCTGCAGTGGCTGGCGTACTGGTTGGCGGGTCGTAACTTACAGGAAATAGATATGTCACGCCGGGACTGGGACCGCGGAGTTATACATAGGCTCTTGCTGCCCAGGGCCAAGATCCCAAAATCGACACCCCACCTATTAAGAATAGCGATAACATATTGGCGATGTGCGCTGAGATACACGAAACACACTGTGCCATATGCTCCGACGATTCCGCTACTAGGTATTCCCATACAGTCAGGTGTAGTTACTAATCGAGACCTAATGGCCTGGGCAGACACGGGGATTACTACACTAGGGGCGTTCTACTCGGAGGGCACTCTAATGTCACACGAGGCCTTTGTCCGAGAACATGGGGCTTCGGATAGACTGTTTCTATTGCACGCAAGCATCTCTAGTTACATTCGGGACACTTGGATGCAAGGGGGTAATGAACCAGATATACACTCGCTGCTTACGATGCAATATCTGATGGGACATGGGGCACATCTGACAAAATGGCTATATCAGGGGATCCGCACAGTAGCAGCAATATCGCTGCAACCACTCCGTGAAAAGTGGGAAAGGGATGTGGGCCGCGCACTTACAGATAAAGAATGGGGAAACATAATAGGACACCCTAAAAAGGTGTCTCGTAATCCCAAATTTAAATTAATCCAATTGATGCTACTACACAGAGCCTACTTGACCCCACGCAGACTGTGCACTATGTTCCCGGGAGCGAGGGATACGTGTCCACGCTGTCACGCCCCCAATGCGGGACTGCTACACATGTTATGGGACTGCCCGAGATTGGGTCACTACTGGACATCTGTGTGTCAAATATTGAAGGACATCGCCCCAATGCGCAATAATGACTCCATGGAATACTGTCTATTGGGTCTGGGTTCACTAATCTTGCGCTTCTATTAGCCAAAAGGAACATTACAATAAGGTGGAAAGCCACCAGGGCGCCATCCTTACAGGACTGGCATGCGGAAATGGTCAGGTGGGGTAAAGCAGAAGGGGTTGAAATACAAAGAGAGGAATATAGGGGTTTACGAAAAATACCGGTCTCTATGGCATGGCATACATTGATGGCGGAATTCGCTGCGATTGACATACAATCGTACTGAGAGGATATAGTTCCACCTACCCAAATCCCGGACTGACAGTTGTAATCAGACATATAAACGTTGACAGGGTACTCGATATGGAGGGGTGAGGGGGAACTGCAGGAATGGAAACAGTGTAACTATATACACGGATGTATGATATGACCATGTGAGTGTATTAATACTGGGAAGTAATTGCCGGGCATGCGGGGGGGGGAGAGGGATGGATAAGGGGAGTTAGGTAAAACAAGTTAGGTATAAAATAACGAGACGCATATATTTGATTTTATTAATGCAGGACGGTATTCATTGGCTGATTTATGTTGGATGCGCATGAGTGATATTATCACATACTGCTTTGCCCTCATAGACTTATACTATGGTATTTAAGGGACGATGTAATGTAGATTGAGCAACGTGAGAGGTACTCAAGGATATTGTTGTGTATTACTGTACAACTGTCGACATTGCATTTGATAAGTAACATCAGAATAATGTGTCAAAATGATGCCTTTTTCATGCCGGTGCATTTGATGTATGAAAACAATAAAATATGTTTAATAAAAAAAAATGAGAGCACCAGTTTCTGGGCCAAATAACTCGGAGTATTGTGATGTAGGGCTTTGTGAGTCATGCAGGCGATTTTTCGTTGAATTCTTGCTTCGAATGGTAGCCACTTAAGAGCTCTGAGGTCGGGGGTAATGTGGCAGTTTCTTTTTGAGCCCATGATGAGCCTGGCCGCTGAATTGAATGAGGCTCTTAGAGGGGCCGTTGTCGATCTGGGAAGACCGCAAAGCGTTGCACTCCCATAGTCTAGTCTTGGGATTACTAGTGCTTGAACAGCCAGTTTGAAGTCACTTGCGGGAAGGAAGGGTTTTAATTTTCTCAAAGTGTTCATCTGAATGTTTGCTCCTTTTGTTGCGGCACTGATATGTTTCTGCATTTTATTAGACCTCTCTGCCGCCTTCGATACAGTGCCGCACTCTCTGTTACTAGCTCGTCTCGCAAATATTGGCGTTTCTAGCCTAGCGTGGAATTGGATTAAGTGATTTCTGGAGGATAGATCGCAGCAAGTATGGCTACCTCCTTTTTCCTCGGCCCCTCGAAAGGTGACTGCTGAAGTGCCGCAGGGCTCCACCTTGAGCCCTCTTCTTTTTAATCTATATCTCACCCCCCTGATCTATCTTGCAGAGGAGCTGGGAGCAAAGATCATCGCTTACGCGGATGATACCCAGCTCCTCTTTACGTGGAAGGATACGGATGCATCCCCAACCCAAGCTAGAGACTGTCTTACAGCAGTCTTTAAATGGCTAGCATTAGCTCAGCTGAAGTGTAACGAAGATAAGTCAGAGATTCTCCTATATGGATCCTTCCCTCTGCAGTTTAGGGAAGCTCTCTGGCCGATCGACTACCCCCTACCCAGTTCTACGGGTCAGGCAGTCAAGAACTTAGGGGTCTGGTTTAATGAGAACCTTCGGTTCTCTACGCAAATAAAGAAACTGGCAGGTCAGTGCTTTGGCACAATGAAATCTCTTAAGAAATTCCTGCCCCTGTTACCCAGGACAGCTAAGGAGATGGTTACTCGTGCCCTGATTCTCACTCGCCTTGATTATGCCAATGCACTTTACATCGGTCTGCCAGGATACCAGCTTAAGAAACTCCAAGTTATACAAAATGTGGCAGCTCGGCTTTGCTTGGTATCTCGGGCAGGTCTAGCGTAAAACAACATTTGCATGATCTGCAATAGCTTCCCGTGGCTCAAAGAGTCAAATTTAAAGCTCTCACTTTAGCCCATGCAGCCCTCCATGGATCTGGCCCGCTCTATCTGAGGAAACGTTTTAGCTGCTATTCCCCACGAAGACATCTTCGCTCAGCCTCGCAGTGTCTTGCAGCGATCTCCCGTTTTCGTCTTGTTAGAGTTGGAGGCAGCTCCCTATCTTTCAAGGCGGCAGAAGCGTGGAACTCCCTTCCATACGAGTTACGGAGCACTCAAGACCCCAGATTGTTCAGGAAGCGATTAAAAACTCTGCTGTTCACTTAATCTGCAGTTACTTTCAGCTCCCCACTGTTTTTATTTGGCTTCCGCGCCGGGACACTCCGGAGTAGCCGTGCGCGCTATAAATGTTTATAACATAACATGTTTAGATTTCCGTCAAGTGTTAATCCCAGCGATTTCACTGAGTCAATAATATGAGATTGGCAGCTGAGCGCTGTTAGTTGTTTAAGCCATTCTTCAATGATGGTTGTTTGGTTGGGTGGAGCGATTAGGAGGAATTCAGTCTCGAGGGAATTTAGTTTTAGGTAGTTTTCCGCCAGCCAAGTCTGGGTTTTTTGTAGAGTTAAGTTGAGAGAAGTGATCTTTAAGTATAGTTGTGTATCGTCTGTGTACATGTGATAGTGGATGTTTGAGGAGCTGAGAATTTCGGTGAGTGGTTCCATGAAGAGGTTGAAAAGTGTAGGTGAGAGGGATGAGCCCTGCGGGACTCCTAATGTGACTGGGACGGCCATAGTTAAGGATTGATTGACCTTGAATCTTTGGGATCCATTTTGGAGGAAAGAGGTGAACCAATTTAGAACTGATCCTGATAAGCCCATTCTATATTTCAGAAGGTCCAGAAGATTGTCATGTTTGACGGTGTCGAATGCCTTAGCTATTTCTGAATGCAAACAGTGGGAAAAAAGCAGAAAGAGACACTTAAGTGAAAAAACTCAGGTTTCTAAGAAGGGCCTGTTTCTTTTGTAAGCCCCTTACTGCTACTTTCGGAAGGTCGACCAAGAAGTGAGAGGTCACCTCGTCTCCTTGTGCTATTAATGTAGCTAACTGCTTGAAGTGTGCTACTTGACCGCCAGCATCTGAAAATTGATGTTAACATAGGAACTTCCTCTTTTAGTTTTTTATTTGTACAGCACTGTAATGTATTGTTTGTGATATATGTATTCTGTGTATATGTCATGTACATATGTGATTGTGAATTGAAAATATGAAGTATATGTATCATGAAAAGATTTAAATACCAAAAAAAGAAAATCAGTAACAATATAAAGAAGAATAAGAATAAAATACCATTTATCAGATTGAACAGAATTGAGTCATATGTACATGTTTATTTAATAATCAACTCTACACAGAATTAGGCCTGTTTCTGATATAATGCGATAGAATAGTTCTTGTATTTAGCGTATTACTTTACCCCAATTGTATTTTTCCCTACAAGCTAACAAGACATATTGTTTTCAGTAGGGGTCCCCTTTTTACAAAACCGCAAACTGCTTGAAGAAAACTTCAAACCCACCCAATGGCTTGTTGTCCGACACTCATTGCAGCAGATCCGGAGGGGCTTGTGCTGCCGCTGCCAGGTGTGCGACATATTCCGCTAAGATCGTTGCGACTGTCATAGTGGAGCCCAGTCCCAAGGGCCAGAGGCTACAACCGCCCAAGGCAAGCACTCGCCGTGACCCAAATGAGGAGCAGGACTGCTTTCCATTTCACTCATGAATATGCCACCGGCATGAACTAGAAAAGGGAACCATCCGGCAATGCACCAAGCTGCACTCTCTGCCAACATGTAAAGGAGGGCCTGGTGTCAAAAGACTGCATCTGGAAAGTCTGCCATTAGGGAAGTAACATTGATAGTGTGAACTCCTTTTGGACAAGATTAAACAAACTGACCTACTGGTTGCCTAACATGGTGGTAGCTCAGTGAACTCACACCTACGTTTGTTGCTGCCTGCGATTTATTTCCACCAGATCTCATAGATATACTGGGACTAGGGCATTAGAGTTGGTGGGACACTTGGCTAGAACCCGTAGACGGGATCACCCAACCATATACTGAAAGCCCATTAGTGTATAGCATTAAGTTTTGCTGTGAGCCTGAAGTGCATCTTTTTTTTATATATAAATAAAAGAGCTGGGCGGGACAGTGTATTATTGCGTCTGTTGTTTGTATTGCGTTCTGAATCTTCCCCTCCCCCCCCCCACACTACCAGTCTGAGAAGCTTGTAACTGCTCGCCCTTACCACTCTGAGAGTCAAGTGTGGAAAGGGTGTACTTAGTCCAATTTTAGAAAACTAGCAGGACGTCCCCGGACACCAGAGGCAAAGGACCCCAACCACCATGTTTGTGGTCCTATAGCTACTGTCTGCTGTATGCCCCCCACCCCAACCAAAGGGGTCTTTCAATGATTAACTGCTGTCCAAATTGCCCCTCTTCTTTGGACTACACACCTTAACCTAGTTTAGAACAGAAAGTTGTAGGCCTACACGTGCACAGGTATATGAAATATTGCATAACTGCAACAGAAAATACATGCGGTTGGAATGTTGCATGCAAATGCAGTTAAAGAGTCTGCTATTAAAACCAAAGATAAATGTAATGTACTCAGCTACAATTTACCTTTGACGTCACATCAATTCCTGTGATGAAGGTGCCTGCCTTGTTCTCATACCGCCTGCTAGTATCCTAAAAACAGAAATGAAATTTTGCAATGAGTCGAAGGGCAATAGTTGTCTGAGAAGTCAAACATCACCAGGACAGACATAAGCTTTCACAAACAGATGTATAAACAGGGCTTAAGTTCCCTTGACTATTTAGATTCAAACATAGGCACTGTTGCATTTATTTTAAATTTTCAGGTTTGGGGTGGTCCTAATCTTTAGTGACATATGTATCCTTACACCTTTAATATACACTTAAAGCAAAAACCTAATCATTAGTGACATATATATCTTTACATCTTTAATATACACTTAGAGCAAAATCCTATGTTGCTAGAATCAGTTTTTGTTTTGGCAAAAAGCACAAAACAGGCCACACAATACAGTACACGGTAGTACATAGTATGTATTTAAAGAATACAGTTCATTTTGGTTTAAAAATTACACTACACTTGACAATACTTTAACAAACATTCAACAATTTTTGAAAATTCATACACTTCAGTTAATTCTTTCCAGTGCACTATTTAAGGGCCTAGGCTATCTTGAGAGATGATGGCATCCATTTTTCAGCCTTGATCACATGAAATTAGTTATTAGGGACCAACATAAACCTGAGGGCTGTTGGCTGATAAGCAGATCCTTCTTTCTCTACTCTTGTGTAATTAATCTTTGCAAAAACTGCAAGATCCTTCCAAAGAACCTGCTAAAAAACATGCAGCAAACAGCAGCCTGGTTAATCTCTGGCACTTGCCGCTTTGGTGACATCACTTCAAGTATGCCTCACATAAGGAAGGCCATCAATCCTCTAAGATAACCCTAGGCAAAACTCGCCCAAGCTCCCGGGAGATATGAAGTACGGCACAGCTCCATTTGAAACCCATAATTACTGAAGGCCACAAAATCTAAATCTTTCTTTGGGTTCCTCAAGGATTTGGAACTCCTATTCAATAAGCCCCATCTCTTAAGCTCTTCAGAAAAGATGTCCAAAATCTATTTTTCTGGAGAAACACAGGAAAATCACATTCCGCAAACTGTTAAAGTTCCCATAACTCTTAAGACTGTGAAGTCAGGGATTTACAACTAACTAGATATAAATGTACTCAATGCCTATGTCTGGGACTGCTAAGATCACGACTGACCGCATCAGAATCCAAAAGTCAAGGCAGGCTTTTGAAATGTTTAAGCTTCTTACTCAACATCTTTTCCCTCTTCAGGCACTAGGCCCGATCGACTCTCATATCTTGGATATTACTCATGTTGGCCTCCAACTAAAAAGCCCTTTTGTTCACCGTTTAAATAGTTTTCTTCCGTTTTTGTTTAGTATGACAATCTGTATTATTTCTATTAGCTCAAATCATCTGCGATGTCAAGAATCCACGTTTCTGTACAAAATTAAAGCAGATCCTTCTTTCTCAACTCTCTTGTGTAAGGCACCCACATGACTTTGAAGGCCTTTTTTCACCAAGGCAGGCCCATTTTATGTGGGTGTATGGTTTCCACCTGTATGCCCGCTGTTAGACAAGAGTGTTCCAAATAAAACTCACCCTGTTGTCAAGATACAAATAGACTTTTGATGTCTCTAAGACACTTTCTCTCCTCTGTTTATACAGCACATCCACAATGAAATATTCATGCTTTATAAAACTGCAATAAAAAAAATACAAATTTCAAGTCAATATTGAAGTCCTGTTCTCAGTCATGAATGTGATCCAGCATATACAACCAACACGGTTGTCTCACAAAGACTCCTTATTTTTTCTCTTTTTGATAATTCCTGTGCATTTTCAAAGATTGGTGACTGACAAAAAAAAACATTAAAAGCACCAAAATACAGAAGTATGAAAAGACTGGATATCCTCAGGATGCACAGTCGTGCACAAAAATCTGACGAGCCTCTCAAACCAAAATTCCTGTAATATGTCAAGAACCACCACCAAGATAGAGTACAAACCTGGCTCAATGACATGAACAGTATACTTTTATCCTCCAGCACACGCTAATATCAACAACAAAGTTCAATAGCGTCTATATGACGTTTCCATAGGTTTCTTTTTATTCTTTCAGTCCTTATGTTCAGTTCTTTAGCCAACACGAATTTTGTCGCGTACAGGGATTCAACCTGGGACTTCCTCAGGGTTGTTTCTTTGTCAACAAGGTTCCTTAAAGCCGGTTGCAATTCCGTCCCGGTATGGACATAATATTTCTGTAGGTGTATTCCTAGTTTCCACGATTTGGTTAGATTATGCAGTGGAACATATCTTTGTGCACCTTACATGATCTAGGATTTCTTCGCACTCTTATCCGGTACGTTAGCCGAGCTCTTCAAAACTCTGCGATCGAGTAAGCTCAGTTCTTCGCGCGACATGAACCTTGACGGATTCGAACCCCAACTTTTACCAAATGCCACATCATTTGGATTTACCCTAGACACTAGCACTGGACATGTCAAGCTCTGGAGGGTGGGTGTTTGTGTCTGTGCCTCCACCTCAGTGAATTGCACACCTTGTTGGGGAGTCTTTGTTAAGGATTTGTTATAGCACTTACTACCCTACCAGAGGTTATTTCTAACCACTCCTAAAGTTTACAGATAAGAGACTAAAGGCATAAAGAGATTGTGAGGTCTAAGATTCTATTTTTTCCAATTTAGTAATCATTAATCCTTTGTACACTTGACTTGCCAAAGTTAGTAAATCGTAAGCAGAGGAGCCTACCCCAGAGTGCGGTAGAGGTATAGCGACTCAGATGTCGCATAACACAGTAATTTCAAATCTATTACTCGACTAGAAACTGAACAGAGGGCAGTATGGAATGAAACCCATGAATAACTCCATGACACTGTCCACTCCATGTACATGCTTCACTTCCCCTATGCCCACCTTACACTCTCACCCTGCTGACATCGATGTGGCTCTCTGTCACCCCACATAGCATGCTTTTTGGCCCCAGAGAAAATGTTTGCGAGTACGCGTGCACTACAGAAATACTATACATATACATACACACAAACCAAAAATCCAGAGAACCTGAAAACTATCTTGAGAAAAGAAAACCAAAGCAGTGTCTGTAGATTCATGAAACTTTGTTAAAAGTAAAAACACTATGGGAAAATAAAAAATATGCAGAAAATGATTTGGTCTTCTCTCCAACTGCAACCAAAAGTTTTGTAACTGGTCAAGGGAATAGTCTACTTTGAAGATGTAATTTGGAGGATCGTAGGGTTCATCTCCTTCACGCTGCTCTTAAATGTCTACCTGTGTCCATTACGCAGGCTTTTGAAGCACAACTAGGTGAAGATGGAAATGTATTCATTGAAACTCAAATCTACTTTCAGTTAGAAACAAGGTTGAAGAATAGGCAAACATCTTCACCTGTGTAAAGCACATATCCTTCTCAATGAATGAAAGTTTCCTGCATCTGAACAACGGATCAAAGACAGAAACCAGTATTATGAGAGGTGACAAATCTACCTTGAAAGCGTTCAAGCTGCCCACCATTCTAGCAGCATCACTTTCCTTCACACTGAAAGTCATGAATTTTGGAACCAATGGTCATAGGTCATCTGCAGCACTCTCTTCTTCGGAGAATCCTTCACTCCTCTGAACGGTTTACCGGGTTGAGCTCCTGAGAACCCTCGTGATAATCATCTACACTATGGATTGTTTATTAAAGTGGAATCCCAAGGACAGGCTTCAATTGCTCCAGACTGATGCACTCCCTTAACCCAAGCATCAGGGAAGTACCAAAGCTTGGAAATAGAAATGTTCCAGACTACATTCAACTAAACCCCACTCCTCCAGTGGCAGTGAGTCAACAATGTCAGATCTTGATCCCCATCATCTTTCTTTACTTTGTATTACAAATGGTTCTCTGGAGAAATTGAACTAAGACATGTAACACTTTACTACACGCTATGTAAATAAGTATCTATAAAAATAAAATGTTTTTGTCGGCTATATCTCCATATTTAATACTAAAAATAATCAAAGCAAGCTGATCACAAATGGGGCAAAATAAGAAATACACTTCCTGAAACGTTTTATGGGAACTGGAGTAGAAGCACTAACTCCAGAATAAACCACAGTTAATCAATCAATTTAACTTTATTCGATTCATACAAAGAACCATAAAAGTTTACAGTTCAATACAAATTTAAAAGAAGAAAGTTATTCAAGTCATTAAAAACAAATTCAATAAAATACATTTACAGATTTAAGGTGCGTCAGTTAAAAACGTCCTTCTGGTGATAACGGACCTCAAAAACCTTGCCACTACTACACATGTAAACAAATCCGGGAGCAGTTGTAAAAATAAATAGGCCGGTCTACATTGTCTAAAATTTATAGATTTCATTAAAGGCTTGATAAAAATAGTCCTTAAGTCAGTATAAAATTTACAAAAAAACAATACATGAATGGTTGATTGTTTGGAGATCTGGTCACAAGGACAACATGTTAGTCGACGAGACCAATTATTTCTGTTGGGGAAACTAGTCAAGCGATGGAAAATATCCAGCCTGAAACGGGTCAAAACAAATCTGTGTTGGGCATTTAAAACACCGATTAAATACGGTTGCATCGTATAACAGGTCAGTATCATTTGATTATGTTGTACGGTGGGCTTCACAAGTTCCAATGTTAATCTTTTTTCCTCCAAGTTGTTCAAACATACTCTTTTTAGTGATTCTCTAGATATATGCAGTAAGGATTCAGGCTTTGCATAGTATTCAGAGTGACAAATATCATGCATAATTTTTTTTACGTATTTCAACCATGTTATTTTCATTGCATGATCAGCACCGCAGCAATCCTGTAAAATGGCTCTGTTAAAACTCGTATAATCCGATGTCCATAACTTGTGCCATAGGAGGACTGGCTGCACCCTTAACAGGTCCTCCAAATAGGTAGTACCCAGTTCTGCATGACAGACAAAATTAGAACAGCTTTTAGGAAGCCCTAACAGGTTTTTAAGAAACCCATTTTCTACCAGCTGTAAAGAATCAACGTCTACATGTCCCCACAATTCAGAACCGTACATAGCTATTGACCGGCATTTCGCGTTATAGAGGGTCAACATGTCCCTAGGGAGTTTACGTCCCAGATTCCTGGAGAAGTTACTCAGACCCGCAATTGATCTGAGAAACTGCATTCTTCTTGATTTTACTGCACTTTTCCAGTTACCATTACTATCAAACATTATTCCTAAATACGAAAAAGTTAGTGTTTGAGGTAAAGTCTCGTTTCCTATTAAAATGTTGCGTCCCTTAGCTGACTTGCGGCCAGCTTTCATTACATACGTTTTGCCTATGTTAATTAAAAGACCCAGATTCTCCATAAAATTAACAAATTTATCTAAAAGATGTTGAAGAGCATTAGGGGTGCGGGCCATAAGCACTGCATCATCAACATACAATAATACTGGTACTGGCCTATTGCCAATTTGGGGCAGGTCCATACAGGAGTCCACAAGGGTAGCACCCAGGCCATTAATATACAAATTAAATAAAAAAGGCGCGAGCACACACCCCTGGCGGACCCCCTTATTGATGTCAACTGGGCTAGTGCATTCACCGTTCATACCATATCGAATCTTGGCAGAACTCGTTGAATACAAATATCTAAGAAAATTGATAATGGCACAGTCAACACCCATGGAGGTCATAATAGACCAAAGTTTATCGTGGACCACACAATCTAATGCGGAGGACAAGTCCACAAACGCCAAAAACAAATTGCCCCCTTTTATTTGTGTATATTTGCTCACTAGCAAGTTCAGGTTAATAGCCTGCTCTATGGTCCCAACACCCTGGCGGAAGCCGTATTGGAAGTCGGTCAAAATATTATTACAGTCTGCCCACTCCTGTAGTCTGTCTAACACAATACGGCCCACCACCTTAACCAAAGAATCCAGCAGGGAGATGGGTCTGTAGTGTGCAGGGCAGTTTCGATCTCCCTTTTTGAATATTGGTACGATGTGTGATTCCGACCATGACACTGGGAAACCAACTTCCCGAAAGGACTTAAAAACCAGGGTCACAAGAGGACCCCAGAGGTCGATATTGTCCTTAAAGATATCAATCGGAATCCCGTCAGGGCCAGGTGCTTTTCCTCCCTTACTCGCTCTGAGTGCCCGTATCACCTCCTCCAGTGTGAAATTAAAATCAAAATATTACCATGAGAAGGTAAGCCCAGTGGAGACAACTCTCGTCCCTGTCACAGAGTTGTCTTGTCCTTCTTCAATCGGGCCCATATATAGTTTCGCAAAGTGGGCCATCCATTCCTGTTCTGTGATTGCTACCTCTATGCTAGGTTTATCATCGTCACAGCAAAATGGTGAATTTACCACACGCCAGAATAACTTAGAATCCTTGTTCTGGCTTGCCTCCTGCAGATGATCCCAGGCCTCCTCTTTCAGAATCATTTTACGATGTTTTAAAGCTTGCTTATAAGCCCGCCTGCAGTTCTGTACTACTAAGTTATTCCTGGGTACCTCCTTCAAAGCCCACTTTAACTTCTTATGAGCAAGAGTGCACGCATGGTCAAACCACCCGTGCTTTTTCCTGGCCCCTCTAATCTGGTTAGTAGTCAACCTAGCACTAATTTCCTCCCTAATATGTCTAAAGGCCTTCACAACCGCGTTGGCATCCGCAGTTTCATCCAGACAGACCTCGAAAGCCCTACTCTGATTTGTACATATTTTCTGTAAAAATCGAGATGGGTCGACCATTGACCAGCGCAGGGCAAAGCCATTTAGACGGGAGTGCGCTATATTTTCCGCGGCAAGGGTGAGTTGCCCTATGCCAGGCTCACCTTGAAGTCTAATATCCAGTGAGAAACTCTGTGGAAAATGATCACTTAATGCGATGTTATGTAGTATAAAGTTAAAAACTAATGCTGAGTAGCGATTAGAAAATAAGAGAAAATCAATGACACTCCTACCTCGGCTGCCATCAAATGTACAGGGTACAACGACCGGGCTGCCTCCAAATTTATTACTAAAGCCTAGATCATATTTAAAAAGCAACTCATTGAGTTTCTCTCCGTACCCTGAATGAGAAAAGTGGGTGACATCGTCACCCTTTCCAGAGGTCATACCACAAACTTTATTAGCCACGAATTGGCAGGGTTGAATATTAAAATCACCCCCCCAAAGCAGGATTTTTTCGTTAGGGCCCTTGTCCAGAATAGATTCCAAATCCTCATCAAGTTGGCAGAGAGAATCTATTATGTCCAAGTCATGGGCATTATTGTAAAAATTAACTAATATCAAAGAAATAGAGGTCGTACACACGACCTGAACTATTTGATAAAACAGGTTGGGTGGATATATGATAGCACTAGTAAAGGCCAATTTGTTAGGTACGTAGACACAGAGGCCGCCCTTTGATCTTCCGTGACTGGATGGGGTTGCTTTGGAGTGAAAGGTCTTGAACCCATTAAGATGTATCGGGTCGTTGGCCCAGGTTTCTTGCACCATCGAGATCTCAAAGGCTGTCATAAACTCCAACCATTCCGGATTACTGCATTTACTGCGTAGCCCCGCCACATTCCAGCTTAGGATACTAATACTAATCCCTGGTGATGTTATGGGAGTCATATTGTCATCATCAGTATCAACAATATTATTTGAGGTTGGAATACATAGGTCAATAGTATTATAAGCCAAATTGCCGGGAGTAATTTTCTCTGCACGACACCTATGGACACCCTGATCATCACAGTTGCTGCTGGAAGCGTCATAGTTGTTACAGGGGGAAAAGGCATTGAGAAGTGGGCTGTTATTGTTTGGTGTAATTAAAGGTACACAAGGAATCATTATATTTAACTGATATGAGCTGTGTTCTTTGTTACAGGGTTCATTACTATCACCTGCCCCCTCGACATCTAGGTGGATATCAGCCGATAGCCCCGCTCTGCAAAAACTTCCGTCATTTTGTATGACATCACAGGTTTTTTGGTCATCTATCTGCTTGGGAGGTGCAAAGATTGAAGTTAGAGTTGGTTCATGTGGGTTGCTTACATTGGGCTTACTCTGCACTACATGATTAGATGTCCGATTAAGTCAATCTATCTCTTCCAAGGAAGAGAATATGTCAAATCTATTGTAGAGTGGAATGCTAGATTGAGGATGAATATTTGAGGGTGTAGGTCTCTGTTGTGGTACCTGATGCTGGGCATGATTTATTGGAGGATAGAAATACCCCAGGGGAACTACATTTATGCTTCTGGTTGTCACATAAACACTACCAAGTCTTCGCAAGATCTCCCGTATTAAACCGGGCGATCTAAATGTGAGAACTACACAATCGCCGGATAGTGTTTTCTCCCTTGTCCCTACCCAGCCTACCCTTCTTACCATTTTAAACTCAGCAAACAGAGCTTCTGCTAGCCCAGTCTTAGTTCCGAGCCAGCAGAGCGCCTTGTTCCTTAGTGCCTCCCAGGTTTCATTAGCCGGGGGGGGGGGTAAGAGACGGTACATTTGCCTGTACTATTATGTACGGTTTGGCTTCTGGCGGCAGATGCAGTCTCGCCCCTTCCTTATCCTCCCTATTCATGTGGGCTACATGAGGCCTAGGCAGTGGTTGGGAGCGACTAGAGTTATTGTTTATTGAGACTTCGGTATATTTCATGTTTATATTACTCTCATGACCATCAGATGCCCTGGCTGAGGTTTGAGGGATGTCTTCACGAGGACATGAGTTGTCCTATCGTTATCCGATTTAGGAGTGGGTATTACAAAGTTGTTTAGATTATTAGCAGAACATGCCCCTTGAGCTCTACTCAGTACATCCTCAATAGCAGAAACCCTAGCCAGTATTTTCTCAATGGGAGCTTTAACTGATAAAAATAAGTTATCAAATCCCAAACCCTCCCCTTTAGCAGCAACAGTATAAGAAGCCACACTCTGAAGCACGCTTTGATCGTTCAGCTTCAAGTTATTCAGGACCATGTCTATATGTTCTAGGCGTTCGTTCATTATGGCAAATTTAATGTCAATCTGATCTGTAAGCTGGGTTAGAACATTACCCAGAGCAAACTTGTCAGCCTCGGTAATCGCATTCTTTGAAGAGATACCCGATATTGAGGGCGAGAGATCGTCGGTCCGAGTACTTATAGAGTTTGTTTGGATCAATGCAGGGTAGGTATACGGGGGGTCCTTTTGTACTTTAGGCTTATGTATGTCCTTGCCCTTGCCCCGTTTACCCTTCGCTGTACAGTCTCTTTTCGTCTGATCACTCTGAAGTTTAGAGGTCAGAGTCCTTAAGGCTATACTAGGCTCGTTAGAAATGTCCGCAGTAGAGATCTGCGGTTCATGGATATGAGAGGCCTGTGGCGTCCCCTGCGGAGTAGCTATCAAACAGGCTTGAGGGGTAGTTGGAGCAGCAATACCTAATGAGGAGCGCCTCTGCAGGGAAGAGGGATCTAAAGATAACCTCCTCTCCATAAGTTCAATTTCGTGGTTGAGCAGTGATTCTGCCCTTA
This sequence comes from Calotriton arnoldi, assembly GCA_963921515.1. Lineage (NCBI taxonomy): Eukaryota > Metazoa > Chordata > Amphibia > Caudata > Salamandridae > Calotriton > Calotriton arnoldi. The sequence continues at coordinate 538,114 of CAWUFW010010578.1, forward strand.
TAATAAATGCATCCAATGTCCCTTTAACCCCCGCAGACCCCTTGCTTTTGATCATTGTAGTAAAAAAAAGAGAATCAATACCACCTCATCACGGACAGAAACAACAATAATCTGTGGCAAGGGTATAACACCACTATGGTACCTGGCAAGAAAGATCCTCAGTCCTGTCCGCGCTACCAGTTGTTCGAGGGGGGGCCCCGCCCTGCCTCCTCCTGTCACTGGCGGGCGCAGATGGGCCCGCCCTTCGCCCGGGCTTTGCCCGGGCGCGGCCCGCACTGCGGGAGTTCCGTGCCGCTTATGTGCGCCTCCGGGCGCAGGATGGTGACGTTGCGGCGTGCGCCGCTTGTGGCGCTGGAAGCGGTAGTCCCTTGACTCCTCCGGTCGTCAGGAACATAAACCCAGTGACTCCAGTGGCGGTGGTGGCAATAATGATGAGCAGGTAAGTTTCCGTTGTGAACCCGCTCTGCGGGAGTTCCGTGCCGCTTATGTGCGCCTCCGGGCGCAGGATGGTGACGTTGCGGCGTGCGCCGCTTGTGGCGCTGGAAGCGGTAGTCCCTTGACTCCTCCGGTCGTCAGGAACATAAACCCAGTGACCCCAGTGGCGGTGGTGGCAATAATGATGAGCAGGTAAGTTTCCGTTGTGAACCCGCGCTGCAGGAGTTCCGTGCCGCTTATGTGCGCCTCCGGGCGCAGGATGGTGACGTTGCGGCGTGCGCCGCTTGTGGCGCTGGAAGCGGTAGTCCCTTGACTCCTCCGGTCATCAGGAACATAAACCCAGTGACTCCAGTGGCGGTGGTGGCAATAATGATGAGCAGGTAAGTTTCCGTTGTGAACCCAGTCAAATTATAAACCCTATCAAACTCCATTTCTTATAAATACAATTTTAAAAATAAAACTAAAAAAGATTTACAAATATTTAGAACCTTTCGCTGTTGTGCCCACTCAGTTCCTCTAGTTAAACAACAGCGCGTCCCAACCACTGCTAGGCAGAATTATTTATGTTTATATTTGCTTGGTTTGACCCACTTCATTGCAACAGAAAAGCCACTTTGTGGTACTTAATCGATACTCTTCCCATTTAGTCTATTTAATAAAGCATTAAATTAATCAATGGACAACTTAAAATGTTATTTTGTATTATGCCCTTCCCACCCCCATCCTGCAACTAAACATAAATCAAGAGAAAAGCTGCTCTTTCAATAAAAATAGGAAACAAGTCTCCAGGAAAAAGGAGAAAAGAATATTTGTATAAAACCAAAGTATTAAACGAGTTTGAGGGCTGCAGTCAATCCGTTTTAATTGTAGGAGTCACTACCCAAAACGGCATATTAAAAGTGTGTTGCTTAAGCTTTTAAATAATTTGACATCCTGGACAGGAAATAGAGAGGGGTCCATCTATCTATGCACGCTTCCAACAGGACCTGAAGGAAAGGAGGGATGTATCTTTAATCAACATGGAAAGAAAGATTCAATCCATCCATTCTTACCACCAGGAAGAGTGGCATGACAAGGAGTGGTTTATTCATCTGACCTTTCAGGGCGGGAGGCATCCATCATCCTTCCAACAACAGCGCCCGTCCATCCAACTATCAACAGCACCAGGTATGTATAAATCCATCCCTCTATCCATCAATAGAACAGAGGAAGGGGCAGAGGATTACATCCATCCAACAAGAGTGCCAAGATGGGAGACTTTGATCTGCCAGACAACAGTGCCATTGAAAAAGGGAAACCTCATTCCATACAAACGGGAGAGATGGATCGATGGATGGATCCATCTCCCTGAAAACTGATGGAAGAGAAAGAAAAAATAAATGCATATCTCCAGAAAATAGTCTTAACTTTGTTGTGCTCTCATTTCCCTTAAAAACGTTTCAGGCCATTTACAAAAGCATGGAAAAATAATGTAAACAATGTCGGAACCCCAATTGAGGGCCATGAACGTTTCCTTATGGCTATAGCTCGAAATGCTTCGATTATACCATGTATTATTAACTGTTATTCTATTTATTGTACAAATAATACATTGAACCGCATGTCTCAAATGCCATATATAAGTTACCTGAGCGTATACCGCCATGTTTTGTTACGGCACAGCAGCATACCACTTCTAAATTGTTCTACTTACCCAGGTGTCTTGACTGACAAGAAACAGAGTGAATGATTAATTACACTGGTGTATAAACTCTACTCTGGAGACAGTATTCTGCCTAGGCGTCTGGGTATGTTTAAGGGACAAATAACAGCTTGATTTGAACTAAGCAAAACAAATCCCAATATTTTCTAAGGGACTGTAACAAAAAAGTAGCTACACAACTTTATGAATGGTTTTCTCCGGTCTTTCAGCAGTTACTTTGCTCTTTTTGCATCCTTCAATATATGGGATCTGAAAGGGGCAAGAGAGTCCGTTACAACCATAGCTCTGGAAAGAGATGATTGTCAGACAGCACCTGCAGTCAAAGAGAAGTAAGGCGGAAAGTCACTGAATTCTAATCAGATTCCACCCCGTCATGGTTTCTTCACTTCTCACCAAATTGGCATGTATTAATTATCTGGTAACATATAGAGGTCACCAGGCACTATTACTCCCAGGACAGAGTACTTAACACTGCTGCAGATGTGTGCACCCATGTGGGTCTCCTTTAATAAGGGTGACTAACATCCCCATGTCCAGACAAGCACTAGTAACAAACTTTAGGCATGGGGTATATAGCCCTTTTTATCTGCACCCCGAGTTTGAGAAGTGGCCTTGAGGCCCTTTCTGGTAATCTGTGCAGTCTCTCACGACTTGTAGCACTTAACCCTCATATCAACACTAGCGCTAATTTGAGCAAGACTGACTGTGGTATACACAAAGCGAAACCCACACAAAGCAAAGTAGTAATCGTCGCTATCATCTTTTGCTCTTCAGAGTGTTCCTGCCCATACCCCCACATCCAATGTTCAGTCGGGGCAAGAGAAACGAAGACCCACCAATGACCTCTGATTGGATAAGGACTAGCTGCAGAAAATACACATCTCATGGAAGTTGAATAGTTTGGAGACACTGCACTCGTCAAGACATATAGTTATTAAGGGGCTGGACTAAAAAAATAATTAACTTGAATTAGGCTGATTCTCTACAAATTTTCAAGAGCTACCAAAGTCAAGTGGCTTAATTGCCTAGTTCCATCTGATATGAACGTTAGAATCAAGCTTCTTATAAAGCCAGAATGTCAGTTCACCTTTTTACATAAAGGGAAGCCCCGTGCACCACTTCAGAGGAAAGCGCTGGTCAAGAGGCAGGATGCTTTTGCTGCCCTCAAAAAACATCAGCGATAGAATCTGTGATTGAAGAAGTGCATTAGATTACTGCAACCTTAGAAGACGGCTGACAGTGTCTTCAATTGAAGAACCCAAACTAACCTATTTAAAAGAACAGCTAGGTTCAGCTGCCAGCCCTGCCATCAGGTACTCTTTCCTGAGGACTGGAGGCCCACCCAGCGTTGCAGTGTCAACGCCACTCTCTACCAAGCCTAGACACACAGTAACAAGGTAGAGCTTGCGCCTTCAACACTCACTCACTGCGCTGCGTGCGAGTCACGATGATGTGTCCTAAATACCAAGAGGATCGAGGAAGTGCTCAAGACTTCCCCAGGGTAAACCATGACCTTTGACTGGAACACTCCAGGCACATTTCCTCCCTAGTCTTCATGGCTACAGTGCTAGTACTTTCCTCGCTGCCAGTCAACGGCATAATGTGCACCTCCCACCGAGGCTCGCCTTGTAGAGACTCCTTTATTATTTGTATTGTGCCCCAAGGCCGGGTACCTTCTTTGCCACAATTCACCTCCCACCGAAGAAGCCAACTAACTCCTATACTTCCCCACTGTAACCAGACTTTAATAACGCGCTACCCACAGCTGACGCCGCAGCCCTAGAGCCATTTTGAAAACGCCAGAGCGGATGCGCACTCAGAATATCAGTCCTGCCAAGTGTCACGCAGCAGGCGTGACGCTAACGCATTTCAGTGTGGTGTTCCGCATCACCGCACTGAAATGCATTGTCACGCATTTTGCCCACTCTCTGACGTGCTGAAACTGGCCGCTAATAATAACGCCAGAGGGGCCCTCTGTATGACTGCACATGCACATTGATTGTGCAGTGCTTTGCTGGCTGGTGCAGACTAGAATTTAAAATGAAAGCATTGAAATGTAGTGGGTTGCGCCGTCCAGGGGGCTCTGCTGCGCAGGCGGCATATTAAACATTCGCAGTCAGCTGCTGCTTAGACTCACTCAGCTAGAGCCGGCTGCGGCGGCCTCACGTTACGTGCCATCACGTGACTATTTTCCAACAGGAAGAGTCACTAGTAGTAAGGCGGGAATTAAACGCGGGCAGTAATGTTTCTTGGGGGGCGCACTACTTCCAGCCAGTGTGCCGCCAGTAGTTTGCTGCCCCATCATCATGCGGGACCACAGGGAGAGCACCCAGCAGAAGAGGTCGGACAGTCATCCGTGCAGAAGGAAGATCTCTAGAAATATGAGTGCCTCCACAATGCCGTGCTGAAAGAAGAGATCACTCTCGTCCCATCCGCAACTCAGGTCTGACAATTCATGTTGCTTTCTGACATTATGATGTCGATTTTACAACATTAATAATATTTTAATTTTAGCAGGCTGCATGAGCCTGCAAGTTAAGTAGAACTGCGCGCTGGTGCCGCGGCAGATTGGGCTCAGAGCTGAGCTAACTGACATGGGGTCTCTGTAGTTTCCTTTGCATATGTACATTAATCCCCTGGGGGTGGCACCTTCCCTGTTGCCAGCAGCTGTTTTTACGGCATGCAGCGCTCACTTTCCTTACTACTTCGGGGACACTGAAAGGCCTGCCTCCTTATATGCTGGTTACAGTCCAGCAATTAAAAACCTGGGAGTTCGATGTTCACAGCACATCTAGTTTAGAAGCTCTGTAGGTTTTAGGCCTCGCTCCGTGAGCTCAGGGATGTTTGGTTTTAATCCAACGATGACGAGGAGTTTAGAAGACAACAGGGGCCCTGAATGAACTATGGCTACCAGTACTGGTGAGGAAACATTACAACAACAAAAAAATTACTATGAAAAATGCAGACGTTTTTACTGTGGGAATTGCAGCGAATGTAATGTAAGTAGCAATGCACTTAAAAACTGGATCGATTAACACTGAGATACTAACAAATGCAATGCATTTTTTGTGTATTTTATAGAAATTACTAAATTTACTCAATGCCTTCAACTTCAAATACAGAAAGGCATTTCATTTTCACTTGAGTGCTATGGAGAGACCAAAAAGTCCTCTCAGTATAGGTTAGATTAATTTTTTTAATTGAAATTAAGATCTTTTTGAATCAAAGGTTAGTGTTTATGGCAGTGGTGTTTTTTGTTTATTTGTGCCTCTGCAGTTTGTTGCTGGGGTGCATGAACCAACGTACTAGCTCACCACAGATTATTGTGAGCAATGCCATCACTGCTGCAGAAGTAGACTAAAGGAGTGAGAAAGAAAAGATGTAGGAGGAATCAAGGGAGAGGACAGAACTAGGTAAGAAAGCATGAGAGAAAGAAAAGGAGTCTAAGAAAGGACAGTGAGGATGGAGGAGTGAGACAGAAAGTGTGCGACAAAAGTAAGAAGTGAAAGTAAGGTGAACCAATAGAAAGAGGAAATCGAGTGGAAAAGAGCCATATAGAAGAAACAGGAAAGTGGATGGAGGGGAGACAGATGAACAGAGAATACAGGGGAGAGAATAAAAGTTGAGAAAAAGCGGGCCGAGAGAACAGTGTGAGAAAGGAGAAGAATGGATGGAAGAGAGGAGGAAAAGCAAACAGTGAGAGAAGTTTGAGAAAGGAAGAATGGATGAAAGAGCAAGGGAAGAGAGCGCAAGTGAGAGAATGGGATGAGGGAAATCGAACAGAAAGAGTGGGGAGAACTAGACCAGCTTCAGTGCATCCAGCTGGTTCCGGTTAGCAAGTGTGCTGATCTCTCAAGGTGGCATTTATTTCCATTATCTGAAGTTGCACTCTGTAAAGCACTGCTCCTTTACCCGGTTACCTAAGTTTGAACCATCACCTTGCAATGCTAGGACAGAACTAATGGGAAGATTAGCACACATTTAGTGATTCTGCTGGCCTGTAATAGAACAGCACTGTTTTTCTCTTGCCTGTACATTGCACCCCTCTCGTTTTGTCACCATACTACATAAATTATTTCAACATTTTCAAAGGGCAGAGGACACAAACTCAAGCGGTCTCTCAACAACACCATTCTGTTTTTGCTTCAGAACAGACTCTTAACCGCTTCGATGCGGTGCACATTTCCCGCTGTGCGGGCGAACTCTACACGTGCGCAAATCGGACGCCCACGCCCTCCGTGACGTCAGACGGCCGGGGGCCGTCCGACGCACGGAAGAGGCTAAAAATTCAGGCTTATCTTATTGAACGAACGATTTAAGATATTGCCCTTAAATGAGCAAATGAAAGATGTTGACCTCTGTTATGGGCATTTCTAGACCATTACATTGCACAAAAAAAGAGTCATTTCTGTAATTTATCTCAATGAGGGTGAGATAATGCATTTGTTCTTGCAATGAAGTTTCGCTCATAGTGTGACTTATGGCATTGGAATGTCACTCATGAGGACACTGAAAACATTTAAATGTCGCTTATGAGGCAGCAGAAAACTTGGCAGCTATGGCTGAGGGCTCTACTTTGCAGCAATCGCACTGTCTTCAGTCTGCACAAAATTGAGTTCAGCCGCATAAGTAAAGTTAGTACAGCTGAGAGCTCTGCATTGCAGTGAGTCGCTGTCTGCAGTACGATTAGGTGCTTTGCTAGCCTTTTTAAGATCTTCTTAGAGTTTCTTGTTGCTCAAAAGGGTGTAGTTTCTGTTATTTAATGGTTTCCCTCGTCTTCATTCCTTGATTTTGCTCGCGAAAAAGTGTCACTCATATTCGCTGAATGTCACTCATAATTACACTGGAATTATGAAAATGTCACACATAAGCAGTCTGAAACCTTGGCAGCTATGGAATATGCACGAGTAAACGAAAAGCTTGCTGAACATGCTGAACTGATCCCGCAAGTCGAAAACGCAGCAAGCACCCAGGCCACCTTCAAATTACAAACATGCATTTGTAGCATGGCCTCTTTAATAAAGGTGCTGCAACTGTACAAATGTCAGATTGTCTCCACATTGGGTAGAAATGTATTCAACTCTAAAGCGATCCTAATGGTCCGTCTGATACGTAAAAGTTGTTTCTTTTTCAAGTCCCAGCACAAATTGGAAAATATTTTTATTGTGCATTGTGTTACACGCACCCGAGCTTTTTTACCCTACACAACTCTCGCACAGTAATCCTTGACTGTTCACCTGGCTAATCCATGAAAGTGAAAGCCTAAAAAGGAGCGCCTGGCGTTCGAGGGAGCTCTCAGTAGAGTAGCATCTATTATCTACGGTTCCAGAAGCAACAAGAAATAGTTATTCTGGAAACTGTCCTCTTGCTGGAGAGTTCCCTAGGCCCTGGAAACCTGGCCTGACATCGCACTTCTTCAAGAGCGCTTTCTACCCAATTCAAACAGAATGCTCTGTATACAACAGAATGAAACTTAACACGATGGTTTAGGTTGACAAATAATGGGAGAATTTGACATTGACAGTAATAAAAAATGATTTGTCCTGTCGACTAAACAGGATTCTTACAGTAGCCAAAATATGAGAAGAAATAACTGGATCTTAGATGGCCACTATGTTGTAATTAGGAAGCGAATGAATGTAATGTATACGTGAAGAGTGCAAACCTTCTCCCAGAGGCTTCATGTTAGGAGCTGCAATACCCCTTATAACAAGTAGGTTTTGCGCGCCCTTCTAAAGACGTTGTCAATTTGACACAATTGTAAAGTAAGTTTATTCTATAGTGTATGTTATTGGTAAAGCAATAGGTCTTGCCTTTTTGGCCTGTAGGCTTTGCTTATGCGTGTGCACAAGTCACCACACAAGTGCACACTTCCGGAATAATGCGGTCGTCATTTGGCTGATATTACTTACCATTCAAAGATGAAGCCACAAGATAAAGCGAATCTGGGAACACTAAATAAAAAAAGTATTTCAAACTTGCACAAAAGTGCATGAAAAAAAACGTGCGGCTAGGCAGCAAATGGCTGCTGAATAAACATTTTTTTTTAAGACCACAGAAAGAGGCGCTGGGGGAGTAACGGAGGAGCGCTTGGGGTAGAAGTGAACACTGGGGAGGGGAAAACTCAAGAGGGAGGGGAAGAAAAATAGACAAGATGATGCGGGTGTGGAGGAGGGAGCAACATGGAGCGTGGGGGAGGTTATTCGTGGGAAGAGAAGCAGCAAGAAAAGCACATGCACTGCCAGGTAGTGCTAAAAGAAAAGTGGAATGACACAACCCATCCAATCAGAAAGATGAAAAAGAAACTATGCTTTGGGGGGAGGACAAACACAAGAATACTAAAGAAAGCTTTGAATAAGTAGCAAGCAAATGTGATGGACAAGACAGTGAACCAATTATAAGCAATGGTACGTTTTGTTAACATTCCCAATAGATCTTTTTGACAACAAGGCGAGACCTAAATGGAGGTAGCCTCCACACTAAACTCGAACTGAGGAACAGAAAATAAGAGCAGAGCTAAGATGGAACCCAGAAATGCACTAGGACCACACCAGCAGCAGACTTTTTGATCAAAACAGAGTGCATTGAGGCAACTGAAGTTTGTGTGCTTCAGATACCCGGTCGTATTTTCAAACGTTGTGTACCAAATGCCCAACCATGGTTCTAAATAAACTCCTGCCAATTTTTCGATGGAACAGGCAAGGAGAGCCAGATAACAGGTGTTCACATTGATGGAGCAAGGACTCGTAAATGAGACTTGGTCGGAAGCAATCCTTTCGTTTTAACTGACTAACGAATTACTAACGACGTGTTTGTAATTAATAATTGCATTTAGAACAAGGCACGCGGGCCAAGGAAGCTTGCCTATGTGTTTACTAATGGCAATAACAGGACTAAAAACGCACTTTAACAAGGGATCTTTACTGCGCATGCGTCTACTACATCTACGTAGTATGACGTACTAATGCTTGGAGGGAAAATCTTGCGCCTGCGCAATAAACGATAAAATGGCCGCTTGAAAGCTCACATGCATGGCACCTGCTTAGCTGAAATAGAATATACGTTTTATACTAACGCAAATGCAGAAAGGGTAATAATAAATGAAGTGGGTTAGAGTAGAGGTTGGTGGTGTACAGTGAAACCATTTATTTTTGAAAATAACATTTCTTCTTTTTACTTTATTAGTGCGCATTTGGGCCCACTATACTGGTCTGAATCGAGCTGACTGTCTTGACCCTACGCATGCGTACTGGCGAGAAAATACGAAAAAATGACTAAGGACTTGTCACGAGTCCAAGGCCAGCGAAGATGTGCCCTGGGAACATGAGGGTGAAGAGTTCATATGAAGGAGCTTTATTCATAATATCGCAACATTTTGTATTAATAAAGTTTGGAGATGTATGGGAAAGGAAATGATTTAATAAAGTTTGAGGGGAGGAGTTTTGAAACAATGGTTTAAAGAAATAAGCGAAATGTAAGCATGTTGTGACGATCATCCCCCCCTCGCCTGTCCAATCAGAGTTAGTATTCTGTAAAATTGAAACATTAATGGGTGGTACATGGCTATAGAAAGGTATAATTGAGGTAGTTTAGTTAGTTAGTGGAGATGAGCTTTAAGGAAGAGAGCTTAACGGGAGCACAGAAGCAGAGCTCAGGATGCTGTCGGTGCTGGGGGTGGTGCTAAAGCTGTGAGACGCTGATGAAGAAAATCGAATGCAGAACCATCTACTTAATTTAATTGGGTTAGAAAGAAGATCGCGGAAGAAACACGAGGAGGAAGAGAGTGTCAGAGAGGGGTGCAACGCAGTCGTCAGTATTTAGAGAGGTGATGTATCCTGTCCCGATTCCTGTCCTGAAGTCTTTGTCTCCTGATCTATCCCGGGAGACCCTTACCAGCCCTTTGGCCAGAGGGTTTGGTCTTCACACCACACTTAGTAAATATAAAATTCATTGTATTAATAGATGCTCTTCTCTCTCTGTCCTCTTCTTTCTGAGCATAGTTATTATGTGGATCTGAATTGCTAAATGCCTATTTGAAACTTGATTGAATTGACGCTCTTGCGAATGAGGGGGTTTGTACTGAAACGTTTGAGATGGTTCACAAGCAACTAATTTAGATAAAGATTTTAAAGCTTCCCGAGTCTGTGATTATTTCATTTAATCAAGAAATGTTTAATAAGTTATGTTAATTATCACCATCAACTAGTTCCAACTAATGGTCCATTGACCAGAGGAAAGAACTAATTGATCAGTGAAAGGTTTAGTTAGGGAAAAGAAATAACTAGATCTTGAAGTATGAAAATCATAAACTAAGTTCTGGCGGTCTACTTGCTGTTTTTGTGGAAGTAGTTATATGGGCCCAGGTGTGTATATGGTAGTGGAGTATCTGTTGTTAGTACACCGCAGGATCAGTTTTCTGGTAGCAGAACTATGGTGATTATTGACTAGCTTGGTGATAAGTATAGATTATTGATTTATGTTTTAACCAAAGAGTTAGCATCTTTGTTTTATGTCGTCTGGAAAATTCCCGGGGAATGAATAGCAGGTGGCGATAGAAACCACACTACAGTGAGGCTACTCGTCTGTTGGAATAACACTGAGAAGCTAGGTAGGGCTGGCAGTGTTAAAGTAGGGACTATTTTCTGTGTAAAAGCAAGAGTGGTTGATAGCAAAGAGTTCGCTAGTGAAACTTTAGGCGTTATATCACCTAGAAAGGGTAACCCTGAAGAAGTAGCAGGCTCTTCTAAGCTAGATTGACAGCAAAAGGAGTTCGCTGGTGAAGCTTCGGTCTCAAATTTCCCTAACGGGTGACATCGGAGAAGTAGCAGGTTCTCTGGAGCTTATGTGAAGAGTAAGCGGAAGGTTTTACTCGCAGTAGAAAGAAATAAACTATCCTTTGATTTAGCGGAACAGACAGAGTATCGAATGTTTTTATGTCATTAATAACAAAGAATTTTTAAGAAAATATTGAGAAATAAAGCTTTCGTATTACCTTGTGAAGGGAGGGTCAGTTGCCGGAGTGGTACTGACGTCGCAGTGAGCCGCGCTGGGATTGGTAGAAACAGCGGGTGTGTGACAGGAGCAGCCTTGTAAAGGAGGGGTCAGTAGTAAGGAGCAGAACTGACGTCAGGAAAAGGCCGCGCTGGCATTGGTCAGATCACGAGCGTGAGCCTGAATTGATTGGACACCTAGTTAGAAGCCGCGCTAGGATTGGTGGAGAGAAGGATTTTATGCAGGATTTTGATTTGACTGTCAGTGCAAGACGTACAGGTAGAAGATTTCAAGGGTTTGCGGAATACAATTTCCTACACCGTTCTTCAAGAATGTATGGAGAGAAAAGAAAGATGTCATTTTTAAAGAAAATTAAGAATTTCTTTGTAAAGGATAAGCCTGTGTTGACTAGAGAGGGAATTCCTATTCCGCCACCAGCATCTTTTATGATGATGGAAAGAGGATATCATAGTTGCGTGTGGTTGGAAAACTGGGTAGAATATACGAAGGATGATGGTGTGTTAGCGATTCCTAAAGATGGTACGTTTAATGGGAGGATTCTTCAGAATTTGAGATTGAAAATGAATGATTTGGAACCTAGACCTAGGTTAACTCAATATGAGGCTTTGGAAGAATGGGAGACTGAGTCATATGAGCGAGAGAAATGAAGAGGTGGAAGGTATAGAGGATTTTTTCCGAGACATTTGCACGAGTCACGCGAAGGGCAGATGAAACAATGGAGGAGGAGCTATGGTATCAGAAGGATTATATCCAGTGTTAATGGCTGAGGAACAGTCTGGAGGAAAGTGTAAGGAGAAAACGAAACATATGAATTCGGCAGGTTATGGTGAATCAGACGACGAGTTGTTAGAGGATATTTTAATTAAAAATCCACCACCGTATCAAGAAGCAGCTAGTAAGGTTACCCCAAGTGCACCAGTAATGGGAATGCCATTAACCCCACAGATTTTACATGAAACATCATATAACAGAGTGTTGCAGGATAATCAAAGAGAAGCTTTGAAAAAAACTAGAGAAGAACTAGTTCAAAAGATAAGTCGGTTAAATTTGAATACTGAAGCCTTGACAGTACCAGTGACCATTGGTCCGGTAATCCCATTGTATGAAGATAATAAGATTTGCCAGAAATCACAACTTGTGACAGTTCCATTAAATAGTCCTAGAAAAGAAATAATAATTACAGATGATCAGGTTAGCGAAAGGGAGTCAATTATTTCATTAATGGACCTCCCTAATGTGGAACCTCCGACGGAAACTCCAAAGAGAGTTACGCCTATGAATTTGAGAGAAAGAAGACCTTTGGTTCCTGCTGGAACTGGAGGCGCAACAGTAGTCACCTCTGAAGAAATAGAAAGGTGGGCTCAGGAAAGAGATAATCAGAACCCAACACCAAAGATTTCAGATATCAGCAGATTGAAAGTGGAATTGGAAGAGATGATGACAGGATGTGTGGGCACAGAAAGATTGAACGCTTACAATGATGAGGAGTTATTATTTTTGTGTAAGAGTATAACCAGGAGAGCAAGAGTATTTCATGAGAGATTGACTGAAGTTGCTTCAGAGATTGGAATAGACATAGGGAAATCGAAGTTGTTGCAGAAACCATATCGAGTGGACTTTACTGATAAAGATTTAGAAAGTGTAAATGCTTCTGGAAAGAGACTACAGATAAAGGAATTAATGAACATTTTGCGAAAATGGGGAGACATTGATAAATGGAGAATTAGGCGGATAAGAAAGAAAGAGGAAGTACAAGCGAGAGAAGCAGCAGCTGCATTTCCGGTAAGAGAATCAGGCAAAGTGGAAAAATTGTGTCCGATGAGAGAGGTTCCAGGAGGTGGATATGTTCATGTTCCTTGGAGTAGACAAGATATTTTGTCATTTACAAATGATTTTCCAAAATTGAGAGAAAAACCAGTTGAGTGGTACAAGCAGGTAGAGAGATTTGTGAAGGTTTCAACGGTTTTATTGAAAGACTTGGATGGTCTATTTGATATAGTGGTACCTGCTGATTTATGGACAGAATGTAAAATTACAATTGACTGGCCTAATGAGGAGTATCCTAGAGATGCAAAGACAGGTGCACCCTCGGAGGAGGTGATGAAAAAGTATCACCAAGTGATTACGTATTTGAAAGGGAAAATTCCTCCTAAAAAACAGATTGGGTAAAAATAGATAGAACAACACAAGAACCAAATGAATCTGTACATGAGTACTATGAACGGTTATTGCAGGTGTTCAAGCAGTATAGTGGTTTTGAGAATATTGGTGACAAAGATATGGGACATTTTGTGTATCGGTTTGTATATGGTTTGAAACCAGAAATCAGTCAGATGATACAGCAGCACATGTTGTGTTGGCAAAGCAAGACAGTGGATGAGATTCTAAAGTACGCGAAATATTGTGGAGATCACATTGAGGCCAGGCGTAGGAAGCTAAAGGAGAAAATGATGTGGGCACAAGTTAAATTGGCAGAACAGCAAGAAGAGAAAACAAATGACCAACATAATAATCAAGTGAAAGAACAGAGTCAGAATAATCAAGGAGCGAATGGTAATAAATATAAGGGACGAATGGACAGAGAAGAAGCGAAAAAGAAGTTTCCTTGTCATGCGTGCGGAAAGCTTGGGCATTGGAAGAACGAGTGTAAGAGTACTCAGAATAATAAGAGTAACAATGGGCCAAATCAAAATTTAATCCCACAGATGCAGAATGAAGTACTTATGAATCAGCAGCAGCAGGTAGTTACTCCACAATATCAGGTGCCACCAGCTCCTATGCCAAATTTTGTGAACCATCAAAGTTTCAGTGCAAACACCGGATTTCAAGGAGAATAATAGAACAATTGCACAATATTTTTTACAGAATGATGAAGAACATTCAGATGCCGCACAATGACGGTGCCTGAGGGTGGAGGAAGAGGAGTGCGTGCTTGGCGCATCCTTGCCGGTAGATCAGTCAGGTCCATTTGTTGATGGGAGAGTAGAAGGTAAAGACATTACTTTCCTATTGGATACTGGTGCTACCAGGTCTACTGTGAGAACAGCAGACATCCCAAACCTACCCCTCTCGGGAGAATCAATCCAAGTTGTAGGCGTGTCTAACCAACAGATTAGAACCCCAATCACAAAACCAATGGAGGTGCACATTGGAAACTTCAGAGAAATGCATCGGTTTATAGTTTGCGATTCCAGTCCAGTAAATCTGTTGGGAAGAGATCTTTTGTGCAAGATGAATTGCACGATCTATTGTACACCGGATGGTGTCGCTTTCCAAACCCCTGATGAAGACGACGTTTACAAGATGATGTTGGCCAAACAGGGGGCAGAAGTAGGTGAAATGTTTTCACTAATAACTGAGAATGAATTGACAGAAGAGATGAGAACCACAGTTAATCCAGAAGTGTGGGATTTTACAGGAAAAGACATTGGGCTGATGACAAATATAGACCTAGTTAAAGTGACAGTGAAAGAAGGTGCAGTGTATCCAAACACCCAACAGTACAAAATGAGTCCAGAAGTAAAAGAAGGAATTATTCCAGAAATTGAACGAATGGTTAAACAAGGTATTTTAAAAGAAGTGATGGGTAGTCCTTGCAATTCGCCAATAATGGGACTGAAAAAGCCTAGCGGAAAGTACAGAATAGTGCAAGATTTACGGAAAATAAATAAAATTGTAGTGCCATGTTGCCCAATAGTGCCAAATCCAGCAGTGATCCTTTATCAGATACCCTGGTTGGTTTACAGTGATTGATTTATGCCAAGCGTTCTTTTCTATTCCTTTGCACCCAGACAGCCAGTATCTTTTTACGTTTAAGTTTGAGGATCATATCTACGCATGGTGTCGAGTTCCTCAAGGGTACACAGAGAGTCCTTCAATTTTTAATCAGATTTTGAAAAAGTGGTTGGAAATAATTGGTTGTGCCTGGAAAATCTGTTCTGGTCCAGTACATTGATGACCTACTGGTGGCATCAAAAACACGCGAAGATTGTGTCACAGACACAATTGCATTGCTGAATCATTTAGCCGAAGGTGGACACAAGGTGTCTCCAGAAAAATTACAATTCTGTCAACGAGAAGTTAGATATTTAGGGCATGAAATAGAAAGAGGAGTTAGAAAAGTGACACCGGAAAGAATAAAAATAATCAAAGAGATGCAATTGCCACAGACTCAAAGAAACATGAGAATGTTTCTAGGAGTGGTTGGATACTGTAGGCAATGGATTAATGGTGTTTCGATGTTAGCAAAACCATTAATACAGATGATCTGGAAATAGAGCAAAAGATCCGATTGATTGGAATGATGACTGCATAGAGGCATTTGTGAAACTAAGAAACTGTTTGTGTGAGGCTCCTGCTGGGCATGCCTGATTATTCAAAAGATTTTGCTTTGTTCTGTTGTGAGAGAGAAAATTGTGCACTTTCAGTCTTAAGAGACATGGATTGAGTCGACGTCCAGTGGCATATTTTTCAGCCACATTGGGCCCAGTGGCTTCAGCATTGCCTGGCTGCTTAAAAGCAGTAGCTGCTACTTGTATGAGTCTGGAGCAAAGTGAGTCGATAGTGATGGGACATTCAGTAAAAGTTTTTGTTCCACACTCGGTTGAGATTCTTTTGACAAGAACAAGAACACAGCATCTCACCCCTAGTCGTTTGACAAAGTATGAAAGAGTGGTTCTGGGAGCTGAGAACGTGACTGTGATAAGGTGTACGATCATGAACCCAGCTACCCTATTGCCAGACCCCTGTGATGAAGAAGTCAGAGATGAGAGTGATCATGATTGTTTGGACGTGACTGAGTTATGCACGAAGCCCCGGCCGGACATAAAAGAGTCACCTTTAAAAGAGGCCGACCATGAGTTATTTGTAGATGGTTCCTGCCTTAGGACACAAGCAGGAGGACTAAGTGCTGCATATGCGGTTTGTAAAATATCTGGGGTAATTGAAGCATCCTGTTTACCTGGGGTCAAGTCTGAACAAGTAGCTGAATTGATTGCCTTAACTATGGCATGTAAAAAGGGCACAAATTGGAGATTAACCATATTTACGGACAGTCAATATGGGCTCGGGGTTGTGCATGACTTCGGCCAGCTCTGGATGCAGAGGGGATTTCTGACTTCTTCAGAATCTCCTATCAGAAACAGCAAAAATGTGAAGGATCTGTTGGAAGCATTACAATTGCCAAAAGAGATAGCAGTTGTAAAATGTGCTGCACATCGGTCATGAAATGACTTTGTGACTACTGGCAATAATTATGCTGACCAAGTGGCTAAATACTGTGCTAAAAATACAGTGGCCATAAACCGAAAAATTGAAACGAGTGAAACCAGATGCCAACTTATGTATTTCTCAGTACCAGAAACATGGGATGAGATTAGACAATTGCAGGAAGAAGTTGAGGAAAAGGAAATTTGGATAAAGGTTGCTTGTACAAAAAGACTACATGATGAGGTATGGGTGTATCTAGATGGAAGACCAGTCATGCCAGATTGTTTGCTTTCAAAAATGGCAAGAGTGTATCATGCAGCAACACACACAGGGAGAGATTCAATGATCAGGCTATTCAGACAGAGTTGGTACAATCCGAAATTCAGGGTAGTCGCAGAGAGCCTTTGCCAAAGATGCTTAACCGGTCAACAGCAAAATCCAGGTAGAAAGACAGTGGTAAGCTGGGGAAAGATTGGAAAGGCAGAAGGACCCTTCACCAGATTACAGTTAGATTTTATTGAATTGCCCCCATGCAATGTTTATTTATTTTATTTAAGGAGTTTTATATAGCGCTGGCCAGACCCGAGGGTATTGGAGCGCTTTACAGCAGATAAAATGCAGGAATCACAAGGCATAAGTATACAGATAGGTACGGAGGTCCCAGCAAGTGGTGCAGCAAGAGTGCACGTTGACATGGGTGGGACCATTTTCAGGTAGAGGTGAGCAGGGGGGGCGAAGGGGCACTTGGAGGAGGTAGATAGTAGTGACAAGGTGTCGTGGTGCTTCATAATGTCGTTGCGTGCCCTTCAGCACCGGTTACCTGTTCGGGAAGGCACGGTTGAGGAAGAGGTCTTTTAGGAGTTTTTTTAATTTTACAAAGGACGGGATAGTCCTAATGTCTGCTGGGATGGAGTTCCAGATTTTTGGTGCATTTCCAGCGAAGGATCGAGCAGCAGTTTTTTGTTTTCGTGTTTTCAAAGGGATGAGTAGAAGGGAGTTGGAGCTCCTGAGGTTCCTTGTCTGGCCGGCCTTTTTAAGTTTGGAGGCCAGGTTTCCCTGTGTGGAGGGCTTTGTGCGTAAGGCAGGCCGTTCTGAAGCTGGCCCGCATCTCAGCTGGGAGCCATTTTAGTTCTTTAAGTGCAGGTGCAATGTGCTCAAATTTCCTGACTCCAGTGACCATTCTGGCTGCTGCGTTTAGAGTTGTTTTGATGGGGGCAAGGTGGGATTTTGCTGTACCGGTGAGGATAGCATTTCCATAGTCGAGTCTGGATATCACAAGGGATTGGGTAGCTTGTTTGAGGTCATTGGGAGGGATAAAAGGTTTTATTTTGTTGAGAAGCTTCAGATTGAGGAAGGTACTCTTTGCAGAGTTCTTGATATGCCTGGCCATTTCAAGTTTGGAGTCTAGGGTGATTCCTAATGATTTTATGGAGTTGGCCGGAGTGAGATTACAGTTGAGCGCATCGATTGCTTTGAGCCATTCCATGATTTGTGGGTTATCTTCTTTGTTGGAGATGAGCAGGATTTCGGTTTTGTCTTAGTTGAGTTTGAGGTGATTAGTGGATAGCCAGTGTTGGACTACTTTGAGAGTGTTATTTAGTCTCTGTATAGCTTCAAAGGAGGAGGTTTCCAGGTAGATCTCGGTGTCGTCTGCATATAGGTGGAAGGTGATGTTGGCTTTTTTGATTAAAGAGGAGAGGGGTTCCATATAGATGTTGAACAGTTGCGGGGAGAGCACTGATCCTAGGGGAACACCTCTGGTGACGGGGTGTGAGTCGGACGCAATGGATTGAAATACATACTTGTCATAGTATGCCTTTTCTCAAGATGGGTGGAAGCCTATCCCACGCGAAGAAATGACAGTCTTACAGTTGCAAAATTGTTGTTGAGGGAGTTAGTTCCGCGATTTGGTTTTCCCGTCACTTTGGAATCAGATAGAGGCCCTCATTTTAATAATGAAATAATACGATTAATCTGTGCTGCATTTAACATTGAACAAAAACTGCACTGTGCTTATCGTCCAGAGGCTTCTGGAATTGTTGAGCAAATGAATGGCACAATCAAGTCAAGATTGGGAAAGGTGTGTGCATCCACAAAGCTGAAATGGCCAGATGCACTACCTCTTGTATTGATGGGTCTCAGAAGTATTCCAGACAGAAAAACAGGAATGAGCCCGCATGAGATTCTCATGGGAAGAGCCATGAGACAGGCATTTATTCCTGGAAATAAACTAATGAGTATAACTGATGATCTGGTATTGGACTATTGCAAAGGATTGGCTGAAATGATGCGTTCTCTCTCTCACCAGGTTGGAGAAGACGCAGTTGAAAGACAGCCAGACCAAGCACATGATTTGAATCCTGGAGATTGGGTGCTAGTGAAGAAACACGCAAAAAAGTCGTGCCTAGCACCAAGGTGGGACGGACCGCGGCAAGTCATACTAGTCACTACCACAGCAGTGAAGTGTGCAGGTCTGCCCAATTGGATTCATGCCAGCCATACCAGAAGAGTTCCGAGCCCATCAGAACAACAAGAGCCACCACTGACTGAACAGGCTGAAGCGTCAGGAGTTGTAAACTGTGAAATTGAAGAATCTAGAGTAATAGATTCTGAAAGACAACCATATGACGAACAGCCAAGTATAAGTCAGGAAGACTGGATACCAGTGATTGAAATAATTGATGATGTCATTGAAACCAGAAGTAGATCAGAACTGAATAGACAGGAAAGTAGTCAGGAAGAGACAGGGGAAGAAGAACACACTCAGGTGGAAATTGAAAAAGACACACACGAACCTGAGGAGGGAAAATTAGAAGAACACGTTCAGGCGGAAGAAGAAAAATTGGAATTAAGACCTGAACAGGACCAGATAGAGTTAGAAGAACAGGTTCAGGCAGAAGAAGAAAGGTTTGAAATAAGACCTGAACAGGGTCTGATAGAATTAGAAGAACAAGCTCAGGGAGAAGAACAAAAAACGGTAGAACCTGAGCAGGTGGAAGTAAAAGAAGGTACAAGCACAGAAAACAGAGAAACAGAACAGATTGTGCCTAAAATAAATGAAATAAAAAGAACTTTACAAGGAGATAAAGAAGGTGAAAACGCAGTACAAATCAAAAGAGTCAGAAAGGGAGACAATTGGCCAACTGGAGTAAAGAAACTAAAATATCACTTGAGAAAATCTGAAAAGAGACCAGAACAAGTAAACGAAGTCACAAGTCACACGCAATCTAAACAAACTTTGGCAAAAATAACTCGAAGAAGTCCAAGATTAAGAAATATAAACAGGAGATACAAGGCTCCTGAATGGACGTACGTTATACTCGAGGAATTTGAATCCCTAGATCTGACTGATGATACAGAAGAAATTCATATTGTCCAAATTGATGAAAGCAAATTGAGGCCTCCTTAAAAACGAAAATAAAAATAAAAAACTGACAAAGAAAAGATAAGAGAAAGAAATTTTCTCAGGAGCAAAAATGGCAGAAATTGAAGTGACCGGAAAACCAAAATGTGGATTAAAGAGAAAGTGTTTTAGATTTTGTTTTTGTAGTATTTTATTAGCAGCATTAGTATGGCTATTCCTAACGGTAGGAGTGCCTTTGTTAATGAAAACAAGTGACAAGAATAATACAGATACTAATGTTATGGTAGATAGAATAAAAGAAACCGAAATAGAAATAGGGGTAGAAGATGAAGCAAACTATCATAATGAATCAGACTATAATACGTCTTCTAATGTGTTTATTAAATTGTTATTTCAATATGTTAGTACTATCGAGATTAATAACTATTACGTGTGTATGAAGTTACCCTCATTAGTATCAGAAGGAATGACGTATTACCATATACCTTTAACTTATGGTGTGTCATGTAGTATTTTGTCAAGTTTATTTTATGCTACAGGGAAACTTCAATATTTTTATTCAGATATAGATGTAGTATTTTCTGAATTACCTATTAGAAAGAATATGAATCCAGTAGCTGGTAGTAAAAACGCACAGTTTATGGGTGAATTTTTCATAACAATGAGTTCAATAGATTTAGTTCAGGCACGTAGAGATAATCTAACATGTACATTAAGAAAAGAAGAAAAAGATTTTTTGGATTTAGTAGAAGAATGGAGACAGGATTTAATAAAGAAAGCAACTGAACAGAAAATCCATGTACCTCCATGGGTTGGGAAAGAGGGAATCTATGCAAGTGGCAAGGCTCATGCTGCGATGTCCCTGGATTTTGTGAAAAGGGGAAAATTCTGCCTCCATAGATTAAAGACAGATTATAACAATATTTACATTGGTTCCAGTGAATGCGAACACAACTTCCTAATTTTAGGAGGGTGGGGACTAAAAGGGGGAACTGATCCTGTGTTTCCAGGAGTGTATTATGTTTGTGGGAGCAATGCCTATTATAGGTACAGGAGCTGTTATTTTGGAATAGCGTTTCCAAAAATTTATCATGTAGATAAAATCAGTGGAACCAATGGAAATTCTAATGGACTAACACGTAGAAGAGCTAGTTTTTCTGAAATTGTGGGAGACATTTTTAGTGCATTGATACCCTCAGTTGGAGTCATTCTGAATTCACAGAAAATTTGTAAGTTATCAACCATAGTTGATCGTCTTCCTACAGCCACTGCAGGAGGATTCTTAATGATTAACAAAGAAATGGTTGCAATCAGGTCAATGGTTTTACAGAACCATCTTGCTCTTGATATATTGTTAGCAAAAGAAGGTGGAGTCTGTGGCATGTTGAAAATTCAACACTGCTGCACTTATATTCCGGACAAAGGCAGAGAAATTAAAGGATATATTGAAAACATTACAAGAATGCATAAAGACTTGAACCAACTGGAGGTTGACAGTGTATGGGGAAGACTAACAAAAAGCATAACATCAATAGGGAAATGGTTTATTGGTTTTGGGAAGGGCTTCCTAGGTCAAATAATAATACCATTAGTTATGATAATAACAGTAGTGATGATAATAATGATTACATATAAGTGTTGTAGAAGAGGTAGGAAAGAGAAAGTACATTTTGAAAGAAAAGAAAAGGGACAGAAACGAAAGAAAATATGATGAAATACAGCTGGAAGAAATGAAAGGCAGATTATATAAAAAGATGAGAGATTTAGAAGGAAACGAGTTGATTGATGAAAAATTGAAAGGAGAAATAGAGAAAACTGAGAAATGTTAAAGTTGGTATCTGGGATGGGATGGGTAATTTTGTGATGGCTTAAGATGCCATCAGAGAGGGGATTGATGGAGCAAGGACTCGTAAATGAGACTTGCTCGGAAGCAATCCTTTCGTTTTAACTCACTAACGAATTACTAACGACGTGTTTGTAATTAATAATTGCATTTAGAACAAGACACGCGGGACAAGGAAGCTTGCCTATGTGTTTACTAACGGCAATAACATGAACGAAGGACTAAAAACGCACTTTAACAAGGGATCTTTACTGCGCATGCGTCTACTACATCTACGTAGTATGACGTACTAATGCTTGGAGGGAAAATCTTGTGCCTGCGCAATAAACGATAAAATGGCCGCTTGAAAGCTCACATGCATGGCACCTGCTTAGCTGAAATAGAATATAAGTTTTATACTAACGCAAATGCAGAAAGGGTAATAATAAATGAAGTGGGTTAGAGTAGAGGTTGGTGGTGTACAGTGAAACCATTTATTTTTGAAAATAACATTTCTTCTTTTTACTTTATTAGTGCGCATTTGGGCCCACTATACTGGTCTGAATCGAGCTGACTGTCTTGACCCTACGCATGCGTACTGGCGAGAAAATACGAAAAAATGACTAAGGACTTGTCACGCGTCCAAGGCCAGCGAAGATGTGCCCTGGGAACATGAGGGTGAAGAGTTCATATGAAGGAGCTTTATTCATAATATCGCAACATTTTGTATTAATAAAGTTTGGAGATGTATGGGAAAGGAAATGATTTAATAAAGTTTGAGGGGAGGAGTTTTGAAACAATGGTTTAAAGAAATAAGTGAAATGTAAGCATGGTGTGACGATCATCCCCCCCTCGCCTGTCCAATCAGAGTTAGTATTCTGTAAAGTTGAAACATTAATGGGTGGTACATGGCTATAGAAAAGTATAATTGAGGTAGTTTAGTTAGTTAGTGGAGATGAGCTTTACGGAAGAGAGCTTAACGGGAGCACAGAAGCAGAGCTCGGGATGCTGTCGGTGCTGGGGGTGGTGCTAAAGCTGTGAGACGCTGATGAAGAAAATTGAATGCAGAACCATCTACTTAATTTAATTGGGTTAGAAAGAAGATCGCGGAGGAACCACGAGGAGGAAGAGAGTGTCAGAGAGGGGTGCGACGCAGTCATCGGTATTTAGAGAGGTGAAGTATCCTGTCCTGAAGTCTTTGTTTCCTGATCTATCCCGGGGGACCCTTACCAGCCCTTTGGCCAGAGGGTTTGGTCTTCACACCATACTTGGTAAATATAAAATTCATCGTATTGATAGATGCTCTTCTCTCTCTGTCCTCTTCTTTCTGAGCATAGTTATTATGTGGATCTGAATTGCTAAGTGCCTATTTGAAACTTGATTGAATTGACGCTCTTGCGAATGAGGGGGTTTGTACTGAAACGTTTGAGATGGTTCACAAGCAACTAATTTAGATAAAGATTTTAAAACTTCCCGAGTCTGTGATTATTTCATTTAATCAAGAAATGTTTAATAAGTTATGTTAATTATCACCATCAACTAGTTCCAACTAATGGTCCATTGACCAGAGGAAAGAACTAATTGATCAGTGAAAGGTTTAGTTAGGGAAAAGAAATAACTAGATCTTGAAGTATGAAAATCATAAACTAAGTTCTGGCGGTCTACTTGCTGTTTTTGTGGAAGTAGTTATATGGGCCCAGGTGTGTATATGGTAGTGGAGTATCTGTTGTTAGTACACCGCTGGATCAACATAATCAAGCCTAAACATGTTTCCAGCATTCAGATAGGTCTGACACTAGGGGATGGGAGGCATTCTACAGGCCAACTCTCCTAATGAGTCTCATCTGATGGTAACAGAAGGAAACTACTGCATTCATTTGCCTGTTGAGACCAAGTCCTTTATCAAAGGGGAAGCTAAGTCTGTAAGGCGTTTTACCTAATTACCAGCAAAGGTGTATTCCCATGCTCGAGAGGGAGAGTATCCATAAGGCATCGTGGGACAAAAATTGCACTTCCATTCTGAAGGTGTTTAACTTTAGAAAGTTGTCATTCATCCAACATAAGATGGCTGTGAGACAGCTATCAAGGGTGTATTGGATCTGATTGATTGATTGATTTTAAAATATATATAGCGCTCGAATGCCCAGGGGCATGTAGGCGCTGTGCGGATACAGGTTTGCCGGAGAGATACAAGATGAGCAAGCATTAGTTGGAAAACAGCCAGGTTTTTAGAGATTTTCTAAAAGAGAGTAACGTTGGGCAGTTCTTGATCTCTATTGGGAGTGAGTTCCATAGTTTCACTGTGCCCAAGACAAAGCTTCTCCCTCCACAGCGTGCTTTTTTGAATTTGGAGGAATTTGCTTTGTGATGATCTTAAGTTTCTTACAGGATGGTACCAGACGAATTGTTGTCTCAGAAACAAGGGGCCAGTCCCATGCAGAGCTTTATAGGCTAAGCACAGAGCCTTGAAGTCTATCCGCTTTTTCACCGGAAGCCAGTAAAGTTTTTTTAAGCCTTGGGAAATAGACTGAAATTTGGGAATATCAAGCAGCAATCTGGCGGCTGCATTCTGTGCCCTCTGAAGTTTGAGCAGATGCTGTTTTTGGAGGCCCACATATAATGCATTTCCATAATCAAGTCTAGCCAGTGCTAGGACGGTCACTAGTGTTTTACAGCTTTTGGAGGAATAAAAGTCCGGACTTTCCTAATTGTTTTTAATGCAAGGAAGACCGAGGATGAAACCTTGTTTGGGAAGCAGGTTTATCAAATCTCAGAATTAGCTGGGTGCCATCTGCATAACAAACAACCATCACCCCAAAAGTTCTGAGAATGTTAGTGAGAGGATGAAAATAATCCCTGGAAAGAATGTGGGGTGGTAGGTCAACGAGAACATATGTGGCTGCAAAAGAATCAAAAAAAGGCAGAGTGGTAACGCAAGAGATGAATTTCTGTCTGATAAAAAAACAAAAGAGCCAAACTAGGAACTGGCTGCTGCTTGCAGACCTACAGCCACAATGCACTGGATAAGTACTGAATGCTGTGGCCTCATTGGGCCCAAGTTAAGATCATTTAGGACAGTCACTTACGCAGTTTCCGTCACCATTCCTAATCTAAGGCCCATCTGGATAGGATCTAGAAGATAATATTTCTCTAAATAATTGGACAGCAAGAAAACAAGATATTACTTCTCAATTTTAGCAACAGCAGGAAGCAACAATATCGGTATATAGTAGAATTCCACAATGGCATTTCAGTCCTATTTAATATCCTCCTTCAGCCTTGAGGGACCAGGCTCGAGGAGAAAGGTGCACTGACAATAGAGGACAGGTGTAGGATTCACCACAGACTGACACTGAACAGATGTCATCAAGCGACCAGTACTCCAAGGAGGAAAGCAGAGTTAACACCTTGTGTTCTGAGATAGAGGGGGAAGAGAGCTCTGCTAAAAAAAATGCTTATAGTTCGTGCCACACATAGGCTGGGCACCTCTGCCATAAATCAACAGTATTTTCTTATATACAAATGTTGTCAACCTGTCATGTAGAGCCTGAAAAGAAAGAATGTGCGCTTTGGTATTGTCAGGGCGAATAAACTCACACATAAATTTAAACTACGCTCTAGAGTAGCTACCAGTTTGACTGGGGGACTCACTATTAAGAGTGACGTCTGCTAGAACAAGCATTTGCAATGCAACAGGTCTCGCATTTACGAGAGTTTAAGCTATTGTCATTTACAATGGCAATAGCTCAAACTCTCCTAAATGCGAGACTTATTTGACTTCACAGAAGCGGCCACCATTGTCCCGGCTGCTTGAAAGTGAAAGCCGCATGGCGCGCTGGATGCTGCAGGAAAGCATGTCGTGCCTGCAGTAGGAGAAACTCTTTAAAGAAAATAGTGCTTACAGGCTAAATAAGACTTACTGTGTAACAACCGCAGTAAAAGGGCCAGTCGCCCTGGGAGGTTACAAATGCAGACAAGGCGGTACTAAGGAGGGACTAACAAGCCTAACAACAACTTGGAAGCCAGCGTTTACGAAGGACAATGACACAAGCCAATGACAAACCCGGGTGGAGAGTTGGCGGGGCTTCTATTCCATACTCCACTACTGCATGCCTCTCAGCAGCGCTTGCGCTGCCCATGCTCGACCTAAAAAGGTGCTGTTTATAATGCTTGAATCGGCTGCGACAGACTGCCCCAGCATTATAACAATACGAGTATTATGACCTCCGTTTCGCCTGACAGACTTTTAGCTTTTGTTGTTTTATGGTTGAAGAGGACCACTGGTTCTTAGGCCTATATACTTATTCCTAAAATACAGAAGTACATCAGTGCAATGATGTCCCAAATCACCAGTTCCATCGGGATTTATGTTAAAATCAAATTAACAAATACTCACTAAAAGATGCAGTCTGGAGGGGCGTAGCCAAGCCGGCGACTAAAATGGCCGCCCGGCATTGAAGCTCCTCAGGGCAACCCAGCTGATAGGCGTTTTCCCCCCCGTTAACAGCCGCGATAACGCCCCTCCATATGCAGCGCCGGCATACAGAACGCATCATGCACCGGATGATATAACCCTGAGCCGGCTAGGAGCCCCGGCGACCGAGTTTCAGCTTCGGGAGCAGCCGCGAGGCGGGGCTTACTGTGGAGCGACCCGGCGCCATTATCCAGCTGCCTGGCCGGCGGACACGGAGATACGGAAGACCGGCACATGCAGGATCACGCCCGCGATGGTGGCGAGTGGCCGGCGGTAGCGGTGCAGCGGTGCTTCTTCTCCCCCCCTCCCTGATCCCACCTTATTTGAGTAGGGAGCGGCCACGTTTGGCGGCTCTGGGTCCGACTGTTCGCACCCCCTGCCATCCTTAACGCGGGCGGGGACAGGGCCCGCCTGCCAGTATACGCTGCGCCCACCCGGGCGCACAGGGGCGCGGGAGGAGGGGGATCGTTGGAGGGCCAGCCGCCCGCACGTTCCAGCAGCCACACAATCAATCAATCAATCAATCACTGCATTTATAGAGCGCGCTACTCACCCGGGAGGGTCTCAAGGCGCTGGGGGAGGGGGTAAGTTACTGCTCGAACAGCCAGGTCTTGAGCTGCTTCCTGAAGGAGAGATGGTCCTGGGTTCGCCGAAGGTGAGTGGGGAGGGAGTTCCAGGTCTTGGCTGCCAGGTAGGAGAAGGATCTTCCTCCGGCGGTGGTTCTGCGGATGCGTGGTACGGTGGCGAGGGCGTGGCTGGTTGATCGTAGCTGGCGTGTGGGCGGGTAGAAGGTCATGCGGTCGTTGAGGTACTTTGGGCCCAGGTCGTGGAGGGCCTTGTGTGCGTGGGTGAGGAGTCTGAACGTGATTCTCTTGCTGACGGGGAGCCAGTGCAGGTCTTTCAGGTGTCCGGTGATGTGGCTGTGTCGGGGGATGTCCAGGATGAGTCGTGCGGAGGCGTTCTGGATGCGCTGGAGTCTCTTTTGAAGTTTGGCTGTGGTTCCGGCGTAGAGGGTGTTCCCATAGTCCAGTCGGCTGGTGACGAGTGCCTGGGTGACGGTCTTCCTGGTTTCAGTGGGGATCCATCTGAAGATCTTGCGGAGCATGCGCAGGGTGTTGAAGCATGAAGATGAGACAGGCGTTGACTTGTCTGGTCATCGACAGGGAGGAGTCCAGGATGAAGCCCAGGTTGCGTGCGTGGTCCGTTGGCTTGGGCGCGGTGCCCAGGGCCGGGGGCCACCAGGAGTCGTCCCAGGCGGAGGGTGATGAGCCCAGGATGAGGACTTCCGTCTTGTCTGAGTTCAGTTTAAGGCGGCTGTTACTCATCCAGTCGGCGACGTCTCTCATCCCGTCGTGTAGGTTGGCTCTGGCGGTGGTGGGGTCGTTGGTGAGGGAGAGGATCAGCTGGGTGTCGTCGGCGTAGGAGATGATGTTGAGGTTGTGTCGGCGTGCGATGGCTGCGAGGGGCTCATGTAGACGTTGAAGAGGGTTGGGCTGAGTGAGGATCCTTGTGGAACGCCGCAGATGACTTCGGTGGCTTCGGATCTGAACGGGGGAGGCGGACTCTCTGGGTTCTTCCGGCGAGGAACGAGATGATCCATTCCAGTGCTTTCTCTCGGATTCCGATGTTGCTGAGGCGCTTCACTAGGGTGCGGTGGCAGACGGTGTCGAACGCCGCGGAGAGGTCCAAGAGGATGAGGGCAGCTGTTTCCCCGTTGTCGGTTAGGGTTCTGATGTCGTCGGTGGCTGCGATAAGGGCGGTCTCGGTGCTGTGGTTGGCCCGAAACCCGGACTGCGAGGGGTCGAGGGATCCATTCGTCTCGAGGAAGGCGGCAAGCTGTCTGTTGACGGTCTTCTCGATGACTTTGGCCGGAAAAGGAAGGAGCGAGATGGGACGGTAGTTCTTGAGGTCGGTGGGGTCCGCCGTTGGTTTCTTCAGGAGGGCGGTAAGCTCGGCGTGCTTCCAGCTCTCCGGGAAGGTGGCGGTGTGGAAGGAGGAGTTGATGATGTCCCGGAGATGGGGTGCGATGGTGGCGTCGGCTTTGTTGAAGACGTGGTGTGGGCAGGGGTCGGTTGGTGATCCGGAGTGGATGGAGTTCATCGTGCGGGTGGTGTCTTCGGTGCTGATCGGGGTCCAGTTGCAGAGGGTGGTGGTGGCGGGCGTTGGTTCGGCGGTAGGGTGCGTTGTTTGTGCGTCGAAGCTGTTGTGTATGTCGGTGATCTTGCGGTGGAAGAACGCGGAGAGTGAGTTGCAGAGGTCTTGCGAGGGGGTGATGTCGTTGTTTCCGGCGCTGGGGTTGGAGAACTCTTTGACGATGCTGAAAAGTTCCTTGCTGTCATGGGCGTTGTTGTCCAGTCGTTCTTTGAGTGCCGACTTCTTGGTGGCACGGATCAGCTGGTGGTGTTTGCGGGTGGCGTGCTTGAGGGCGGTCCTGTTGTCTGTGGTCTGGTCGAGTCGCCAGGTTTTCTCGAGAGTGCGGCAGTTCTTCTTGGATTCCTTGAGTTCGTTGGTGAACCAAGGGGTTTTCTTGCTTCCGGGTCTGCTGGGAGGGTTTTTGTGGTGCGAGGTCGTCGGCGCAGGCGG
Source organism: Calotriton arnoldi (assembly GCA_963921515.1). Classification (NCBI taxonomy): domain Eukaryota; kingdom Metazoa; phylum Chordata; class Amphibia; order Caudata; family Salamandridae; genus Calotriton; species Calotriton arnoldi. The sequence continues at coordinate 566,714 of CAWUFW010010578.1, forward strand.
TCAGCCACTTGGCGAGGTTGCTGGCTGCTTCGTTTGGGTCCGTTGTGTTGGTGGGTGTGTTCTGGCTGAGGGAGGCGGTGAGCTGCTCGGCGGTGATCTTGCTCCAGCTCCGGCGGGGAGCCTGTTGCGGGTGGTGGTGGGTCGCAGTCTTTCTGAAGCTGAAGTGGACGCAGCTGTGGTCGGTCCAGTGGAGTCCGGTGGCGTGGCTGAAGGAGATGTGCTTGCTGGACGAGAAGACGGGGTCAAGCGTGTGGCCGGCGTAGTGGGTGGGCGTGTTCACCAGTTGCTTGAGTCCGAGGTTGGCGAGGTTGTCCAGCAGGGCGGTGGTGTTTCTGTCGTTGCTGTTCTCCAGGTGGAAGTTGAGGTCCCCTAGGAGGATGTAGTCGGCGGAGGGCATGGCGTGCGGGCTGATGAAGTCTGCGATGTCTTCGCTGAATAGTGTGCGTGGTCCCGGGGTCTGTAGATGAGGGTGCCTCGGAGGGTGGTCTTGGGGTCAGTGTGTATCTGGAAGTGTAGGTGTTCGGCGGCGGAGAAGGTCTCGTCGGAGTTAGTCGAGATGCGGATGGTGTTCTTGTGTACGATGGCGATGCCTCCTCCCGTCTGGTTGACGCGGTCCCTCCGGGTGATCTTGTATCCGTCCGGGATGGCTATGGCGATGTCGGGCGCTGAGGAGGCGTTCATCCAGGTTTCGGTGAGGAAGGCGATGTCCGGTGCTGTTGCGTCGAGCAGGTCCCAGAGTTCCACGGCGTGCCTGTGGACGGAGCGGGTGTTCAGCAGGATGCATTTCAGGTGGTTGCTGCTGTTGCTCGACTTGGCGGAGGTGGTGCACGTCCGGGGGCAGGTGAATCGGCAGGTTTGGCAGGTGAAGGGTCCGTGGGTGCGTCTCGGTGAGGCTCGGTAGCAGGCAGGGTTCCGGCCGGCATTGAGTGCGGTGAGTGTGGCGGCGTCGTAGGTCCGTCGAGTAGTGTTGCGTTGGTGGGATCCAGGGGTTCTGGCGCTGGGCGCGGTCCAGTCGCGGACGGGCGCAGACGGGCTTGCCCTAGGCGCGCCTTCGGCGCGCCAGCGGCGGCCGCACAGCGGCCGCCATTTATGGGGAGGTGGGAGGGAGGAGCAGCTGGGAGGCGGGAGGCAGGGGCAGCGAATGGGCAGTCAGGGGGCGGGGCCGCAGGGACGAGCGGCGGGAATGGCGAGAGGCAGCGGGGGCACAGAAAGGAAAACAAGGGGAGAGCAGACAAAATCACGGGCACAGCGTCAATGGGGCAGCGAGGGGCACAGAAAGGAAAACAAGGGGAGAGCAGACAAAATCACGGGCACAGCGTCAATGGGGCAGCGAGGGGCACAGAAAGGAAAACAAGGGGAGAGCAGACAAATCACGGGCACAACGACAGTGGGGCAGCGAGGGGCACAGAAAGGAAAACAAGGGAGAGCAGACAAAATCACGGGCACAGCGTCAATGGGGCAGCGAGGGGCACAGAAAGGAAAACAAGGGGAGAGCAGACAAAATCACGGGCACAGCGTCAATGGGGCAGCGAGGGGCACAGAAAGGAAAACAAGGGGAGAGCAGACAAAATCACGGGCACAACGACAATGGGGCGGCGAGGGGCACAGAAAGGAAAACAAGGGGAGAGCAGACAAAATCACGGGCACAGCGTCAATGGGGCAGCGAGGGGCACAGAAAGGAAAACAAGGGGAGAGCAGACAAAATCACGGGCACAACGACAGTGGGGCGGCGAGGGGCACAGAAAGGAAAACAAGGGAGAGCAGACAAAATCACGGGCACAACGACAATGGGGCGGCGAGGGGCACAGAAAGGAAAACAAGGGGAGAGCAGACAAAATCACGGGCACAGCGTCAATGGGGCAGCGAGGGGCACAGAAAGGAAAACAAGGGGAGAGCAGACAAAATCACGGGCACAACGACAGTGGGGCAGCGAGGGGCACAGAAAGGAAAACAAGGGGAGAGCAGACAAAATCACGGGCACAACGACAATGGGGCGGCGAGGGGCACAGAAAGGAAAACAAGGGGAGAGCAGACAAAATCACGGGCACAACGACAGTGGGGCAGCGAGGGGCACAGAAAGGAAAACAAGGGGAGAGCAGACAAAATCACGGGCACAACGACAATGGGGCGGCGAGGGGCACAGAAAGGAAAACAAGGGGAGAGCAGACAAAATCACGGGCACAGCGTCAATGGGGCAGCGAGGGGCACAGAAAGGAAAACAAGGGGAGAGCAGACAAAATCACGGGCACAGCGTCAATGGGGCAGCGAGGGGCACAGAAAGGAAAACAAGGGGAGAGCAGACAAAATCACGGGCACAACGACAGTGGGGCAGCGAGGGGCACAGAAAGGAAAACAAGGGGAGAGCAGACAAAATCACGGGCACAACGACAATGGGGCGGCGAGGGGCACAGAAAGGAAAAGGGGAGACAAGCAGACAAAGCGGGCACCGGGGCCACAAGCGGAGGGCGATCTTACCTGCAGAAGCAGCGGGCAGACAACACAGGCGGAGCTGTGTGGTGGGGGAGCGACCTACCTGGCAAGGTCAAGGGTCCTTGCCAGGTCCACACAGCAAAACTGCACCCATTGGGCCCCTGCAATCACCCGGCGGAGCGCACCAGCTGGTGTATTGACTGCCGCATGGCCTGCAGCAGACCTACACAATAGCAGCGGGGGTAGCCGACTGTATCCCTTACTTCCACGGGCCCTCCGGCACAATCAGCTGGCGTGGGTCAGGCGTCCGCAGCTACCGGATTGAGATCTACGCGGTTGGGCACCCTTCTGCTGCGGAGGATGGCCTGTGCGAGGACGGCGTTCAACGGGCCAATTCTGGGCAGTCCACTTGCTTTGAGGCTACGGCTAATAACTGTCCTGGCTCCTGACTCATGTGGTAATCCATAATTGAAAGGCAGCGGGGGTCAGGCTGGTGCAGGCCTACACAGTCATCTCTGCCTTACCACGACACAGGTTCCTCTCTGCTCGCGCCCCACACACGAACTTGCCCCGTTCCGGCGCCGCACTTGCCGATGCTGCCTCTCTAGGCGGAGTTTCACATCTGGCTCTGCTTTCCTCGTTTTCTGGCTGCTACGTTTCAATAATACGGCCCGGATCCCTTCTGTTGCACGTTGCCATTGGTGCGGTTTGTCCGCAGCATGGGCCGCAAAGATCCCAAACAAAAGACCCTCCCCTTTGAAAAGCTAACGGACAGGGCGCCCTTGGAAAGCTCCAGCATGGCAGATAACGCACACGCCATAGACCACACAACTGACTCCTCAACAGTCGCCTCCTCCATGCTACAGGAGATGAGGGCGGGCTTCAAGGAGCTAGACAGTCGCTTTGACTTGCTCGACAAGAATCTTGCCAGCCTAGGGGCCAAAATCCAGATGCACGACAGGAGGCTTGATGTAGCAGAGGCACGCATTTCGGATATTGAAGATGGGACGGCTCAATCCATCAAAAGATTGGAGCGTGTCGAGCGTATCCTTAAAGATGTGGCCATCAAAAATGAGGACCTTGAAGTGCGCAGACGGCACAACAACATCCGTATCCTGGGGGTTCCGGAGACGGCAACCACCGGGCGCATGGACCTTTTTGTAGAAAATCTATTATCTGAACTGTTTGGTAAGGAGTCCTTCACCGCTGGCTTTGTAGTCTAGAGAGCACATAGATCATTGGGCCCTCGGCCTAATCCTTGTCTCCCGCCCAGACCCATCATTGCACGTCTCATGAACTTTCGTGACCGTGACTCGGCTCTGAGACTGGCTAGAGAGCGTGGGGACATTGCTTGGCAGGGCTCGGTGTCCTTTTATCCGGACTTTACTATGATGGTACAGGATGCCCGTCCCAAGTATAATGGGGTGAAGGCCACCCTCAGGAACCTGGGTCTAAGATATGGTATGCTCTACCCCGCCCGATTGAGAGCTGATGTGGGCGGTAGGGCTCGCATTTTCGACACTCCCACTAAAGTTCAGGAATTCTGCCAGACATATAAGCAAAATAACAGTCAGGCCTCGGAGAGTGGAGGTCGTCCCTCCCCCCCGCATAGTGGTTCGGACGCTAGCGCAGAACTATTCTCCGGCTCCGGCACTGGTTAGCATTCATTCATGGCTTCTGACTAACTGATGTAAGACAGTTTGGGAAAATGATATCCATCTTGTTCTGATGTTTCACTTGGCTGGTTGATTGCCCTAGCGTTGCCACCCCCTCATGGTGTATCCGTTGGGTTTGTTATTACTCATACTGGGGTACTGTTCTTGGGGATTGTCATTTAAGTATAAAGTCAATTGGTACTTCATGTTCTGCCATTTGTTTGGGATTGGCCTCGCACGGGTTGTGGTGATGCGGGGTGGGGGGGTTGATCAGATTTATCTATCCGTTTTTGGTTATATGCAACTATGTTCACTGTCAAAAAACCTTTTTATTTGTTGCTACTTTGCTATGACTGGTCTGACACGTTCCTCGGATGGCTCGGCTGGGTAATATAGAGGGCCCATCTGGCCTGTCCCTGGTTTCCTGGAACGTGCGAGGCCTCAACGACAATCGCAGGAGAAGACAAGTGATTCACTACCTATTGAGACATAATGTAGACATAGCCTCCTTGCAGGAAACACACCTGCCCATTACAGATGCAGCACGTTTTGGTGCAAGCTGGGGTGCACAGATACTTCGCAAATTATAGCAGCTATGCCAGGGGTACAGCCATTCTCATCCACAAAAGGGTCCCCTTTAGTCTCAGTGCCATAGTGCGTGATGCCGAGGGTAGATACATCATTGTCACGGGGTCTCTGGGGGGACACAGGACTTCCCTGGTGTGCGTTTATGCCCCGAACACTGACTCCCTCGATTTTTTTTACAATTTGAACACCCAACTGGCGAAGTTGGAGCCGCAATTGCTATTAGTGGGAGGAGACTTTAACTTGCTACTCAACCCCAGGCTGGACAGCACTTCTGTGACACCGGACACTAACCCGCGGGCGCGTCGCGCCCTCTTAGAACTCTGGGGACACTTTTCACTTTTAGATATTTGGCGCAAGCGTAATCCCACCCTTCCAGATTACACACATTACTCCGGCCAGCACAACACCTGGACTAGAATTGACTTCTGGCTTCTGTCCCCCGAAGTGGCAGGCTGGTTCTGCACGCTTGGGACTCTCCCTCGGACATATTCCGATCACTCCCTGATATTGCTACACTTGAATGTCCCTCGTCCTGAGGGATTTGAGCAGCAATGGCGCTTCCCAAGCCGCTGTTGTATTCCTCTTAGGGTGTCCATAAACGGGCTTTCCAGTATCATGTCCATATATAGGCACAATTCGCCCTGCCCTTATATAGGCATAAAATCCCAGCCCTTATTTAGGCATTAAACCGTGCACTCCAAATACAGGCATGGTCTCTGACATCCGTCCACCCTAACGTCACAACGAGTTCATGAAGAACAGACCCTTAGGCTGCGGGAGCTTCCTAGCCCAGGACTATTGATTTCTTCAAGGACTCATATATTATGCATGAACCATTATTCCTTAGGGGTTCATTCATGACGTCTTCCGCTGTCCGACTCACGTCAATACTAACATTCTTAGGTACTTCTCAGATATAAATATACCTTCCCTAGCCCCTGTAAATCAGAGGAGACCTCGACTTCAGAGGAGCCCGTTTCCCGGCCTGACGCACTGAGAAGACGCTGTCATCCCTGCACGCAGAGAGACCAGCTTCCAGTGATCTGACTTCCCTTGCGGGGTGTTGGAGTTCGAGTCTAGCAAAGAGATTCCTACCTCTCTCATTCTTCAGGTATGGAGCTGACAAGAACCTAAAGGGACTCTTGGCATACTAGGCTTAACATACTCTTAGTATACCATAGTAAGGAATACTTCACCTACTTCATACCTCTCCCTACACCTAGGTTAGGTTAGGTACATTGGGGTAGAACTAGATTAGAAACGCATCGTATGAGTGCTCGCATTTTTAGTCGGTGTTATTTATGTAAAGGCATATGTACTAAAAGATAATGCTAGCGCAGTATTATTTATTTCTACTGCTTACACTGTACATTATTTATCTTGCATACTGTCTTGTGATCGCAACAGCACATTTTACTTACACCAGAAACAAGACTGTTCAATAAATCTCAGTCTGTTCTTTCTGTGTAACTTGGAGAAAACTAAGCATGTACGATTGAGCTGAGTGAAATAGTTATCTATTGTTTCCACGACTCTGGGACACGTTCTGATTCTAAAGGGAAACAAAGTGGTCATGTTTTGCGGCTGCCAGAAACTATTCCCTTCTTGTTATCCAAGGAGTTTCTAGTGGCCTCTGAGCTAGCTGGCACAAGTAATTAAGTTTAATATACTCGATAGGGACATACTGACCTTATGCGCAGAGCCTATTAGGGAAATAGGAGCTACACTACATGGCGCCCAACGGTTTGTTAAGGCGTTAATTCAACGTTAGATACTGAGTAACTCAGCCGTGCTTTTTCTCTCAGAGACCCCTACCCATATACTCCAAAAGACGTCTGGAGTGGGCAGGGTTAAGTATCCACCAGGGCTACATAGGGAAGCACCCTATATATTAGCTGTTTGGTTTGCTCAACGTTGAAGGATACAGTGTTCCAAAATATTGTGCACCTTATCTTTGTTTCCTTGAAACTTGTTCTACATTTTTCAAAAAACAAAATGACTGAAACGGGAAACAATGAAGCTGCGGCTGATCCAGCCCAAGCAGCAGTTTTTAACTTTACAGGTTTAAATGAAACCGAGGAGGGTGTTATAGACATCCATCCAAACTTAAGAAGAGCCATCACTCTAAAACTTATAAAACATGGCCTACTACCAAGAGGAGGTAGAGCAGTTTTCGTGATAGAGGCACATGAATCCTTTCAGACAGAGGTATTCTATTCATGGGTAATATTTCCTGAATCCAATTCAGTAACACACGTTTCACTTCTACAAAGAAGATGATCCACCAGAGGAATACATTCCTTTCGAGGATATAGAAATTCCATTAACATACCAAGAGCATCAACTCTGGTTTAAAGGTGCCCTAAAACAGAGAGGTGTGGTGCAGCGGCCAGGGCAGCTGACTTCGGAGCACAGGGTTCACGGTTCGATCCCCAACTCCGGCGGCAGCTCAGCTCAGCACCATGTGACTCTGGGCAATAGCTCACTTAATTTCCATGACGGCCCCCAGCGCCTTGAGACCCGTAAGGGTGAGTAGCTGCGCTATATAAAAACGGACTTACATTTTTTAAAACATCACAAAAACATTACCAGGCTCGGTCCACTAGGTAGACCAGGAGCAACATGGCCGATTCTAGCCGGCTACACACCTCATCCTGACATTGAAGAGATGTCACACAAGGAATTACTTACTCAACTCACAGAGTTAATAAAAATCTACAGACAATTGGTCCAATATGTCATGCGGACTTTTACAGTCCAGCAACCATTAACAATTCCAAATCCAACTCCCCAACAGGGGAATACACTAAAAATTACACCACAGACTCTATACGCAGTCATGGGTAAAATGCCCACAAAACGTGAGCAAATTCCATTCTGGATAGCTCAAAAAATTACTCAAATCGAAGCAGTATTTCCAAATACTAGCCCTTATGAGAAACACAGAATACTGACAATCAGTTTACCATTGGGGATCACACCACAACTGGAAGACTGCACCACTTGGGGCTCAGTCTTTGCTGCCATCTATACTAAAACACATGGCATTCCGTCAATTGCGGTAATACCTGATGTCCTGAAACAAATTCAAAACGAATACGGGGCAGAACCTGCTCTAAATTTAGGTATGAAGTTACTGAAAAATTTCGACCAGGTCTCAACAATAATATTATTTAATATTAAAGGGGAGGCAGCAGCAGTGGCGATCCGCCAAAAATTAAGGGAATTTGATGTTACAGAACATCAAACTGAGCTACCCAAAATAATTGAACAATCCTATGCAGAATTAGGCAGAGATAGTTTGGGTGGAAGACCAGTGAAGCCGAAGCTATCTGAAAGTCCTGAGAAGGACTCCATTAAACAAACTCCTACATCTTCAAAAAAGAAGTGGGAGACTATTAAACAAAATTCAAATGAGAAACGCTCTCAATCCCGAGGTAGGTCTCCTCAAAAGGAGCCCTCTGAAAGGAGGTATAACCTCAGGAATAGGGATAATTTGAGAAAACCTGACAGGTATCAAGATACTGATACACGTTCCTCTCGTCCCTTTCAGATCTCATCACAGACTTCGGAAAGAAGAGGACGATCGGAACATAGAGAAGAACGCGTGAAATCGAAAGACGACAAACACGCTCCAAAAACCAAAGCAAAACCTCAATTCTCCAAAAAGAAAGTAGCAGGTCTAAAGATCAGACATGCCGAGAATACTGAGATCACAACTCAAGAACGGAGAATGGGCTCAGAAAATGCTGGACAGTGCAGCAAAAGTCACAATAGCTCGCCAGACCCTGAAGGAACTTCTGGAGATAGTGGACTTGAATGAGTACATTAAAGTAGAAACTGTAGACACCAGGGTTAGTACTCCACAAAAGTTATATGAAATAACTCTCCGGATGGAGGGAGACAAACCTAGACAGGTGAAAGCACTTTTTTGGGAAAGACTATCAAAGGGCTATGACATACTTCTAGCGGAAAAGGACTGGCCACCACAATTTGTCAGGGAGTGCCCACACGGCGAGGACATTATTATGCCTGCCTTCTCCAACCATATTCCAATTCACCTAAGATATACATATGCAAGGAAATGGGCAGTGGCCCAGGCCCCAGCATTATATAAAAATCATGTAGGATGGGATGAGGATTCACCTCACCATAAAATACATCTGAAACATGAACCTACTGCACAAAGGCAGTACCCAATAAAGCAAGAAGCTAAAAAAAAAAAGGTCAGGGAGATCTTAGATCAACTTGAATATCAAGGGGTGATTGAAACATACACCTCCTCAATGAACAATCCTTTGTTTCCTGTCTCCAAACCAGACAATACATAAAGTCTAGTTTTGGATTACAGACACCTAAAAACTTGTTCTAAAACTTTTGCAGTGCAAAATGCACATAGCACAGCATTAATGAATAACATTGTGCGTAAAAAATATAAAACAACATTAGACATCTCAAATGGTTTCTTTTGTCAAAACATAGCACCTGAAAGCAGGTACTTAACAGCATTCTCCATAATGGGGACCCAGGGTCACTTTTGTCGACTCCCACAAGGGTTCAAGAACAGCCCAGGTTTATTCTCAGCGAGGGTAACGGAGTTACTACAAATTTATGACAATGAGGCATTGTCCTATGTCGATGACATCTATCTAACAGACGATGACCTGGAAAAACACTTGAACAGGGTGAGCACCATTATACTGGGTTTCGCCTCTGAGGGCTACAAGTTCAACTTTAAAAGTCCAGAATTGCCCATCTCAATGTCCTATTTCTAGGATATGAGCTCAAGTGAAGGCAAGAGCTTGGCAGCTAACTTTCTAGAGAAATATGCGCTGCTCCAACCTCCAAAAACGCAAAAAAACTTACAATCCATCCTGGGTTTCCTAAATTTTGGAAGAACATACATTCTAAATTATGCAAAAAGGGTTAAACCTCTCTACGCATTAATCAAACCTGATTTTTCGATCAGAAACTGGACACAGGAACACACAGAAATCTTGCATTCACTCCAGGCTAACATGTTAGCAACAAATCACTTACAAACACGCGTAAATCAACGCAATTTGGTGATCCGAATAATTTCGGGTCAATGCGGATTCACCTACTTAACCTTCAATGAGGGTGAGAAAATACCAATCGCATACAAATCTTATTTGTACACACAAGCGGAAATGCGCTTCAGTTCAACTGCAAAAATTCTAACAGCAGTTCAAACCGCTGTAGCAAAAGAAAGAGCCTTAGCCCAAGGGAAACGCATTATTGTCGTAACCCCAGTACCGGCTTTAGAAGCGGTCACAAAAAGCAAGCATTCCAAATGCTAAAGCATTACATCCAAGATGGATACAATGGGTTAATTCTCTTGCTGCAACAGATGTTGAATATGTTTTTGATCCAGATTTAAAAACACAAGCATTCCTGCAATATGAACAAGAATGTCCTCTGGCTACTGAAATTCTGCCTCTTGATCAGTACGAATTCATAATTTACACTGACGGATCCGCACAACCCGCAATAGGGAGTAAGCAAGCTTACAGTGCAGCGTGTGCAATCGTTAAAGGTCGCATGCGAGATGGCATCTTCAGACCTATGGTCACAAAAACTCAATCTCTAGGAGATTGTACAGCTCAGCGAGCTGAACTACAAGCATTCAAACTGGCACTTGAAAGTACAGATCGAGAATTCCCCACACTAATAGTGTGCGATTCCTTTTACTGTGTTCAGTCGTATAATGAATATATACAAAACTGGCTAGAAAATGGTTTCAAAGATGCGAAAGGAGGCACAATAAAGCACAAAACGCTTTGGGAACAAGTAGTTCAGTTGAAAAACGAACTACCAAAGGCTCACGTGATTCACACATTGAGTCATCAACGTGATGGCGTTCACGTTGCAGGGAATTCATTAGCTGATGAAGCCGCAAAGTGGGCTGTGCAGACGGCTTCCGTAGCTGCGATCACTCGTTCAAAAACAAAAATAGACGGTGAGATAATGTTGGCTGTCAATGCTTCAAGCAAAGGCAGCAGTGCAGCGTTACCAAAAAAGTTTCCACTCAAGTACTCTTATGTAATTGATGCAAACAACGTTCCTTTTGCTCGAATCCCTGGAGTGGGGGATAGGGTAATTCCAAACAAGGAACGCAGATTAGGACTAATCCTAGCAGCACACGAAGGGATAGCTTCTGCCCATGCAGGTGTTTCAGCGACAGTATCTTTACTCAAGCAAAGATATTGGTGGCCTGGCATTCGGAAACAAACTAAAAACTATGTTTTAGAATGTGATATTTGCCAACAGATGAAAGTCTCAACAGTGAAACGTCCTGCGCAGACACCCCTGTTAATTTCAGACAAACCATTAGCTTGTGTTTACCTGGACCACTGCGGTCCCTTGCAAAGGGACGGTAACTATAAATATATCATGGTTGCAGTGGATTCATGCTCTAGGTTCCTATGGATATGGCCTCAGCGCTCGGCTGACGCTCGAACTGTTATAAAAGATTTGCGAGTCTTTATCGGCACATACGCAATAGGCACGCTACATTCTGACCAGGGTCCTGCGTTTAGCTCTCGGGCTTACAAAGAAGCCATGGCCAGTCTGGGCGTTGCATTGCGGTACTCTCTCCATTCCATCCTGAGGGAAATTCGGTTGTGGAAAGGAAAACCGGGACATAAAGCAGTCTATAACAGCTAGGGTATTAGGTTCAGGTGATGGGTGGGTCAAACACCTTAATGGGGTCCAACGCTCATTGAACAATCTCCCAAGAAGTTCTCTAGGGGGTCACTCCATATGAGGTCCTATTTGGGACAAGAATGTGGGTACCAGACCTTGAACACGTAGGCACAGTGGTGGAAAATAAACTGTTTGATATCAAAGATCGTTTGGCTGTTTTACAGGAACTGAATGAGTTAAGAACTAAACAAAGCAACGTATTCCTACAGCCAACCACCACTGGGGAAAAATCGGCGGTCCCAGCAAGGCCTGTCTGGATTCCAAAAGTTGGGGATCTAGTCAGAGAAAAGATTGCGGACAAGAAGGAATTTGGACCTTCTTACAGACAACCAATACCTGTCCTAGCAGTTCAAGGAACAAGAACAGTACTTCTGCCGCCCCTTGCTGGAAGACAGGAGAAAAGATTTGTGTCCATCGACCTCATCAAACCACAGTATGTGGCCAATACTAAATAGTAGGCCTCGTGGACTCCGACCTAGTAGCAGACGCACTCCTCTCGCTACTATCCAAGAGGTTCAGACTGAAAGACTGATAACAATCGAGAATTCAGCTGTAACAGATGGAGGACTAAGCAATAACGCTATGGAACTCATCCCTCTTGAACACCAAGTAACAGTTCGTCCAAATACACCTGTCTACACCAATGTAGCAAGTGATGAACTGGTTCCAGTGATTTCTACAAATCCTGATGCAATTCCAACAATTGATAGAACTGCTTCTGGCTATTTCATTAACTTTGATACGCTCTCAGAAGATCCCAGTGAACCTGAAACGACGCCAGCATCATTCAAATTCAAGCAGCAAGTACAAGACTTTCTTCACTTTCTGAAAAAGACTTATTTGGTTTCTCTATGGATTGAACTCTGGATTACATCTGGACTTTTTGTTTTCCTGCTCTGGCTAGCTTTGGTTACAACTGTGAGCGTGCTTATAAGTGGCAGATACATCCATGTGAATACTGAAAGAAAAGGCGTGAACGTACTTTTGAAACCTCATAAATCTTCCCATCGTGAAGCAAGAGACTTGTCATCAGTGAACATCACAGCTGTTCCTATAAAAGATGGTATAGTGTGGGACAAAACAGATTTTGACATCTTCGGCCCGACGGAACAATTGAACATTCCACATTTGTTTAAAATTTCACTAAGTGATCTAATTTCGTCCAGTACCTATTCTGATGATTGGGACTTTGAGACTGTTAATGACAATGTTTGACCTAGAAAAATCTGCTGCATTTTCTAACAAGCATTGGCATAGCCAATAGGTCTCGCCTTTGGGGTCTTATAAGTGTTTAGCCAGAGCTATTGACTTTGCCAATGTCTTCAAGCTGTGCTGTAGAGAAGTGTGGCTGCTGTGCAGCATGCTGAAAAGTTATAATAAAAAAGTGTCAGAAGCATTTTTGTTACTTTATATATGACCAAGAAGGCATTATGTAAAACTGAACGACCATATTAAAAAAAAGTATTTACAGTAACAAATTTCCTCAGTTTTCTTTTGTTCTTGCAATGCTGGCAACTTGTTTCTGCCTATTGCAATGGTTGTTTGTTAAAGCTTTTTTTTGAGGGGGCATAAACAATCGGAGGGTGAAGGTTGGGAACTAGTACCTGTATTATAACACTAGCAGCGGCCAGACGCTAGGGAGAATCAACAGATGCCAGATTCCGAGAGCAGGCTGAGGTGGTGCTGAGTGATGCTGAGGTGGTGGTGGTGGTGGTGGTGACTGTTGCGGAGACGATGCTGAGGTGATGCGGAGTGATGCTGTGGTGGCCCCGAGTGATGCTGCTGTGGTGGCCCCGAGTGATGCTGCTGTGGTGGCCCCGAGTGATGCTGCTGTGGTGGCCCCGAGTGATGCTGCTGTGGTGGCCCCGAGTGATGCTGCTGTGGTGGCCCCGAGTGATGCTGCTGTGGTGGCCCCGAGTGATGCTGCTGTGGTGGCCCCGAGTGATGCTGCTGTGGTGGCCCCGAGTGATGCTGCTGTGGTGGCCCCGAGCGATGCTGTGGTGGCGCTGAGCGATGCTGTGGTGGCGCTGAGCGATGCTGTGGTGGCGCTGAGCGATGCTGTGGTGGCGCTGAGCGATGCTGTGGTGGCGCTGAGTCATCCTGTGGTGGCGCTGAGTCATCCTGTGGTGGCGCTGAGTCATCCTGTGGTGGCGCTGAGTCATCCTGTGGTGGCGCTGAGTCATCCTGTGGTGGCGCTGAGTCATCCTGTGGTGGCGCTGAGTCATCCTGTGGTGGCGCTGAGTCATCCTGTGGTGGCGCTGAGTCATCCTGTGGTGGCGCTGAGTCATCCTGTGGTGGTGCTGAGTCATCCTGTGGTGGTGCTGAGTCATCCTGTGGTGGTGCTGAGTCATCCTGTGGTGGTGCTGAGTGATGCAGTGTTGGCCCTGAATGATGATGTGGTGTTGCCGAGTGACAGATAGAGTGAAGATATAATGCCCAATTAGAGAGGGTGGTGAGAGAGAAAGAGAGAGAAAGGGTGTACATAGAATAAAGAGTGAAGCGGGATAGAGAGAAAGAAGGGGAGAGAGAGTGAATGAAGGAGTTTGAAAGAGAAACAGATAAAGGGGTGAGAGAGAATGAAAGGCTAAACAAGCATTGGCATAGCCAATAGGTCTCGCCTTTGGGGCCTTATAAGTGTTTAGCCAGAGCTATTGACTTTGCCAATGTCTTCAAGCTGTGCTGTAGAGAAGTGTGGCTGCTGTGCAGCATGCTGAAAAGTTATAATAAAAAGTGTCAGAAGCATTTTTGTTACTTTATATATGACCAATAAGGCATTATGTAAAACTGAACGACCATATTAAAAAGTATTTACAATAAAAAGTTCCTCAGTTTTCTTTTGTTCTTGCAATGCTGGCAACTTGTTTCTGCCTATTGCAATGGTTGTTTGTTAAAGCTTTTTTTTTGAGGGGGCATAAACAATCGGAGGGTGAAGGTTGGGAACTAGTACCTGTATTATAACACTAGCAGCGGCCAGACGCTAGGGAGAATCAACAGATGCCAGATTCCGAGAGCAGGCTGAGGTGGTGCTGAGTGATGCTGAGGTGGTAGTGGTGGTGGTGGTGACTGTTGCGGAGACGATGCTGAGGTGATGCTGAGGTGATGCTGAATGATACTCAGGTGTTGCTGAGTGATACTGCTGTGATGCTGAGTGATGCTGTGGTGGTGCTGAGTGATATTGTCTTGGCGCTGAGTGATGCTGTGGTGGTGCTGAGTGATATTGTCTTGGCGCTGAGTGATGCTGTGGTGGCCCTGAGTGATGCTGTGGTGGTGCTGAGCGATGCTGAGCGATGCTGTGGTGGCCCTGAGCGATGCTGTGGTGGCCCTGAGCGATGCTGTGGTGGCCCTGAGCGATGCTGTGGTGGCGCTGAGCGATGCTGTGGTGGCGCTGAGCGATGCTGTGGTGGCGCTGAGCGATGCTGTGGTGGCGCTGAGCGATGCTGTGGTGGCGCTGAGCGATGCTGTGGTGGCGCTGAGCGATGCTGTGGTGGTGCTGAGCGATGCTGTGGTGGTACTGAGCGATGCTGTGGTGGTGCTGAGCGATGATGTGGTGTCGCTGAGTGAAGCTATGGTGGTGCTGAGTGATGCTGTGGTGGCGCTGAGTGATGTTGTGGTGCTGCTGAGTAATGCTGTGGTGGCGCTGAATGATGCTGTTGTGGCGCTAAGTGATGCTGTGGTTGTGCTGAGTGATGCTGTGGTTGTGCTGAGTGATGCTGTGGTTGCGCTGAGTGATGCTGTGGTTGCGCTGAGTGATGCTGTGGTTGCACTGAGTGATGCTGTGGTTGCACTGAGTGATGCTGTGGTTGCACTGAGTGATGCTGTGATGGCGTTGAGTGATGCTGTGATGGCGTTGAGTGATGCTGTGATGGCGTTGAGTGATGCTGTGATGGCGTTGAGTGATGCTGTGATGGCGTTGAGTGATGCTGTGATGGCGTTGAGTGATGCTGTGATGGCGTTGAGTGATGCTGTGATGGCGTTGAGTGATGCTGTGATGGCGTTGAGTGATGCTGTGATGGCGTTGAGTGATGCTGTGATGGCGTTGAGTGATGCTGTGATGGCGTTGAGTGATGCTGTGATGGCGTTGAGTGATGTGTTGGTGCTGAGTGATGCTGTGCTGGCTCTGATTGATGCTGTGCTTGCTCTGATTGATGCTGTGGTTGCGCTGAGTGATGCTGTGGTGTTGCCGAGTGAGAGATAGAGTGAAGATATAATGCCCAATTAGAGAGGGTGGTGAGAGAGAAAGAGAGAGAAAGGGTGTACATAGAATAAAGAGTGGAGCGGGATAGAGAGAGAGAGAGAGAGAGAAAGAAGGGGAGAGAGAGTGAATGAAGGAGTTTGAAAGAGAAACAGATAAAGGGGTGAGAGAATGAAAGGCTAAAAAGATAGAGGGGAGAGTTAATTAAGTAGAGAGAGAATTAGAGAGGGGAGAGAAGGAGAGAAGGAGAGAGACAATAAGAGTGGGGGTGTGGAGTTTAAATAGAGTGAAGAAGTGACGCGGAAAAGGTAACCTTAAATATAGCTTTGTGCTTTGCGCGAATAAATATTTTTAAAAAAGAGTGCGACAAAAATACTGGTAATTAGGCTGTGACTCCCAATATAAAACAAATAGCGATATAAGGTGAAATCAACCCACCGAAGCAATATTTCTAAGTAGACAAAAAAAAGCTTGCATTTCAATGCTAATTGCTGTTGTTTTTCATGTGACTGTAGTCCAGGGCCGTCAGTTGGTAATGTGAGCTGCTGCTGTGATTGAAACATCAGAGTCCAGAGAGTTAATGAGCCATGACGAGGAAATGAGGAAGAGATAGGAAACCCCAGATGGCAGCTGCGCGCGTGCACTCCCATCGTGAACGCAAGCTGGTCGCCAGCCGAAAGCCAGTGTTTGCACTTCCAAAACCCACTTACTAAAACTCTCGGCCAGACCAGCCCAAGCGCTGGTGCAGGCCGAGACCTAAAAATGATCAACACCACTTTTTCGTCTGTCAGAGGGAACCACCTTAATTCTGTCAAAAGAGCTTAAATACGTCCACAAACGACCATTCGCCGGTGCCTGTCAGCAGCTCTGTAGACACAAAGCTGGGCTTAGAAATGGCGATTTAAAAGCTGTCAGCCTAATGAGGTAACATTTTGAAAAGGTGACTGGGATCTTTTTTTCCAGCTTCTTATTTCTGAACTAAATCTCACATTTGCACAAAAAAAACACAGCAGCTGCAGCAGCGAGGACTAGACGCCGCAGCATGTTTTAATGTGCGCATTTCCCACAGTGAGGTGCGTTCACGGAGAGAGGCGGAATCCGCCCGGCTCAGCTGTGCTGTGGTGCTGGCAGTGCACGGAAATCACAGAGTGCGGGCTGCGGAAAGTCTTGAGGTGGGAGCAGCAAGACTAGGAGCTGGGGGTGGGGGCTAAGAGTTTTAACAGTGGGTGATCAGAGATTGGGTTAAAAATATTTTTGGATCCTCTAATCACAGCTCTAGTGCAAAGTGTACTGTGGCAACTTATTTTTCTGGAAAGTGTACGCAGAATGATGCAGTTGCAAGCACATAAGATCAGTAACAGCGGACAGATATTGAATTACACTGGATATTATTTCAGCCTTTGTTCCTGTCGGGTGAACACATAATGCTACGTCATGGATCTCAGCACTTTGATTACAAGTCTGACCTCTAAGCCACCAGATGTCCCTTGCTTCGCGGCCGAATGGAAAAATAAACACACATTTAAACAAGATCAAACAAGCGCGCGCGCTGAAGGAAAACAAGCATTCGGGAGGAAGCGGGTGGAAGTGCAAACAGTGGCTTTTGCTGGCGACCAGCTTGCGTTCACGCGTGCGTCCAGAAGGAAAGCCATATGGCGCCTGATCGCGCGTGCACGCTCGCGTGAACGCAGGCTAGTCCGCAGCAAAAGCCACTGTTTGCACTTCCAAAACCCGCTTACTAAAAGTCTCGCCAGAGCAGCGCATGCGCGCTGGCTCAGGCGAGACCTAAAAAGATAGAGAGGGGAGAGTTAATTAAGTAGAGAGAGAATTGGGGAGAGAGAGAGAAGGAGAGAGACAATAAGAGTGGGGGGTGTAGAGTTTAAATAGAGTGAAGAAGTGACGCGGAAAAAGTAACCTTAAATATAGCTTTGTGCGAATAAATATTTTTAAAAAAACAGAGAGACAAAAATACTGGTAATTAGGCTGTGACTCCCAATATAAAACAAATAGCGATATAAGGTGAAATCAACCCACCGAAGCAATATTTCTAACTAGACAAAAAAAGCTTGCATTTCAATGCTAATCGCTGTTGTTTTTCATGTGACTGTAGTCCAGGGCCGTCAGTTGGTAATGTGAGCTGCTGCTGCGATTGAAACATCAGAGTCCAGAGAGTTAATGAGCTATGACGAGGAAATGAGGAAGAGATAGGAAACCCAGATGGCAGCTGCGCGCGTGCACGCTATCGTGAACGCAAGCTGGTCGCCAGCCGAAAGCCAGTGTGTTTGCACTTCCAAAACCCGCTTACTAAAACTCTCGCCAGAGCAGCGCATGCGCTGGCTTAGGCGAGACCTAAAAATGAATATTTAGAGGGTTCATCAGACTATGAACAACTGTATTGTTATAACCACTATGGTCATCATTATTTGCATAAATCTGCATATCCAAGAAATGTGTTTATGTTTAACCAATGGGAGCATTGTCCTACACCACCACACGGTAGTTCAAAAACATTTGCTAACAAGTTTCCATATTTTTTAGGATACAACACATCTAATCCAGAAATGTTTTACTATAAAAATGTAAACAAGACAGGACTCAAAATTATGTTAAATACAAAACAGATTTATTCTGCATTATTTAATGCCCAACTGTCTAGACAGGGTTTCAACTTTTGGAAAGACACAATAGACACAAAAACTGTCTGGGGTACTAAAGATTGGCAAGTGCAAGGGATGGAAGCTTTATTTAGAGCCTGCATCATCCCTGAACAAATAATGTTTTTGAATGAATCTGTCCAACAAACATCTTGTCTTGGATTAGTCAAGATCAAGGAGATGAACACACCTTTCTGTACCAACACCTGCAAGTGATAATAATACACAGGCAGTGGTGACAGTTGACAATATACTACAACTCAACAGATCTAATCCTGATTGGAAAAAATGGTTGATCTGGCCCATAGACACGAATAACTGTCAGGAAAGATTCCTGAATAAAACTCAGGGCTTTACTATTAATAGGCCAGACCCAAGATACGTCCAAAGACAACATCCGGGGTAGTAACAACATACAGTGTAGGAAAATTATGCCTCGATTGGCTGCATAAATCTACACTACAGGATGTGAAACAACACTTAACCTTACTTAAAAAGGACGCAGACCTTAGGGAATTCTTGCTTGGACCAAGAAAACCGCTGTCAAAAACGTTTCATATATGCCGGCATTTATGCTGCCTATAATGAAGCATGGAAAGTATCACAGATGGAGGCCGCAGAACGAATACGTGAACTTGATCGTATTAATTTAGAGAAAACACTCTCTGTGGTCGACAATGGGTTAACAACTTTGTCCTCCAGAATATATTCATTGGATGGCATTGTATCCTCTGCTATAGACATACTAGAACAAGATTTGGCGATGTTACAGCAAGGCCAATCTCAATTACGTTCTATTGTGTTATTAAACTGGACGTGCAATCTTTGCGAGCGGGCTATGTGCCTTGGCGTTTTATCAACACGTCAGCTCTGTTTGCAGAATACAATCTGACTGATAAACAGATCGAATTGGCGCAAAGAGGAGCAAGGTATACAGTGCTGAGCATTGAAAAACTGGAAAAGTTACCATTCACAGTGGCAGAAAAACCAGCTACAGAATGGCTTATTCATGGCAAAATAACATTACCTGCGAGTACTTTTCAGTTTCAGTATTGCCTCAGACAAATGCAAGCAGGCAAATATGAAAGGTTGGGTAAGGAATACATTAAGACATCTTGGGATTTACCGTATACATATAGATGTTGGAGTGGGGATCGTGAAGTGTTTTTGAGCGGTACACACTGTAAACGTGCACTGAGCGGTTCACTTATATGTCAGGACATTTCTTTACACGGGGCTTGTAATGGTTCTGTGGCAAATTTGTCTTGCCATCAGCAGGGTACACCAGCTGCTGTGATTAATCCAGCGTTTGGACAACTTTCTAATGGGAGTTACCTCATGTTGAATGATCAAAGTTGCTGCGGCATGCTGCCAGGCATCCCATATCTAGTAACGGTCAACTCCAGGGTCACTTGCTGTATGCAAGTATTGTTTGCCCCAATAGACACAGTCAGGGAGTCGCCTCTATGGCCTTCGCTGAACGTCTCTTTTATAAGATTTGATACTTTGAGCAGAATGAAAGCCATGCTTTTACAGCAAACAGTGCCTTTGACCTCGGCCAAAGAAACCTATGATCTACAAGTAGCAAGGACTTCGGCTGAGATACAGACTTTAATACGTACAAACTGCCCTATACATTTCGTAGAAATGATAGGACGTATCTTCAATATGTCTGATACAACCGGAATTGTACATGTATTTAAGAGCATCTGCTCCGGTCTGTTAGCACCTTTCCAGGCAATACTGGAATCATCCCGAACTTTGCACATTCGGTGTTTGGTGGCATACCATTAATTCTAGCACTTGTTGCCGGAATTCTATTTCTCTTCCTGCTATTGCGCTATGGCCAGCCTATTCGCAGACATCACTCCGAGCGAAATGGAGAAAGCTCTCCTTGAGCGAAAGTGTCGTGAGCGAATAGTACAGCTATTGGGCATGACTCGTCTCACGGGACTTGAATACCACGTGGTTCCTGTCATTCAGACCAATCTGGCAAGATTGCATCTTACCTGTTCTACGATGCCTGCTATGCGGTGAAAAATGCGTGTTAGACACTTGTCTCACATTTCCATCAGCTACGCCAACGGATGTCGATACTCTGCTGGTCCCGATAACGGCCCATGCTCTGTGTTGTCCCCAGAGGCTACCAATCCTGATGTCAGCATTCATTGAGATCTCACAGACGCTTCCGGCTGCTGCTGAGGTACGAGAAAGATCTACAGGCACACAGGTAACAACGGACGCGAACATTGCTGCGGCAACCTATGCTGAAAGCGATGCTTCACATCTCTGTGCAATTAATCTACTACACGAGGTGTTCCAACTGACACCAACTTCAGTGGATTATGTTTTGTCTACAGAAATAGATGATCTCATGTTTACACCAGACCCGTAAACTGACTCTGATTCAGCCCACAGTGTTCCAGAGATGCAGTAACAATTTGGCCTTCATTTTCAAAAAAACCTTGGAACTCTACCAAAATTGAACTTTTTCCCATTTTTAGAACAAAAATGGCATTTCAATCTGTTTAAAGTAAAACTAGCCTTATAGTACAGACTTCACGGTACTTCCACGGACACTTAGTCATCTTGTGTGTCTAAAACAGTTCATTAATTTTCATGACATGAAATGACTTTGATTTTTGAGAAACTTATCGATCATTTTCTGTCACATGTAAATATTACTGCTTATTTCATTCCAATTGCATTTATTCTCGAACTTTATGCCTGAAATGAAAAGCATTTGCTTCAGATGTACAGTACCTTTTGCATTTTTTACTATGTTTTTTAAATGCTTTTAAGAAATATTTTTAAATATGCGGTACTCCATTTAATGTTTAGCATTTTAAATGTTTAGCATTTTAGTATTATCGTACACACGAAAGTGGAGTGGGTGTTGAATTCCTCTTAGGGTGTCCATAAACGGGCTTTCCAGTATCATGTCCATATATAGGCACAATTCGCCCTGCCCTTATATAGGCATAAAATCCCAGCCCTTATTTAGGCATTAAACCGTGCACTCCAAATACAGGCATGGTCTCTGACATCCGTCCACCCTAACGTCACAACGAGTTCATGAAGAACAGACGCTTAGGCTTAGGCTGCGGGAGTTTCCTAGCCCAGGACTATTGATTTCTTCAAGGACTCATATATTATGCATGAACCATTATTCCTTAGGGGTTCATTCATGACGTCTTCCGCTGTCCGACTCACGTCAATACTAACATTCTTAGGTACTCTCAGGTATAAATATACCTTCCCTAGCCCCTGTAAATCAGAGGAGACCTCGACTTCAGAGGAGTCCGTTTCCCGGCCTGACGCACTGAGAAGATGCTGTCATCCCTGCACGCAGAGAGTCCAGCTTCCAGTGATCTGACTTCCCTTGCGGGGTGTTGGAGTTCGAGTCTGGCAAAGAGATTCCTACCTCTCTCATTCTTCAGGTATGGAGCTGACAAGAACCTAGAGGGACTCTTGGCATACTAGGCATAACATACTCTTAGTATACCATAGTAAGGAATACTTCACCTACTTCATACCTCTCCCTACACCTAGGTTAGGTTAGGTACATTGGGGTAGAACTAGATTAGAAACGCATCGTATGAGTACTCGCATTTTTAGTCTGTGTTATTTATGTAAAGGCATATGTACTAAAAGATAATGCTATCGCAGTATTATTTATTTCTACTGCTTACACTGTACATTATTTATCTCGCATACTGTCTTGTGATCGTAATAGCACATTTTACTTACACCAGAAACAAGACTGTTCAATAAATCTTTTATTGAAACGCCCGTCTGTTCTTTCTGTGTAACTTGGAGAAAACTAAGCATGCACGATTGAGCTGAGTGAAATAGTTATCTATTGTTTCCACGACTCTGGGACATGTTCCGATTCTAAAGGGAAACAAAGTGGTCATGTCTTGCGGCTGCCAGAAACTACTCCCTTCTTGTTATCCAAGGAGTTTCTAGTGGCCTCTGAGCTAGCTGGCACAAGTAATTAAGTTTAATATACTCGATAGGGACATACTGACCTTAGTCCTATGTCAAACCTATAGGATATATTATTCCAATGCACAGAGCCTATTAGGGAAATAGGAGCTACACTACACCGCGCTTTCCACGATGACCTCTTTAAGGCAGAAATACGCGAAGCCATTCAGGACTACTTTGCAATTAACACTGGCTCAGTGTACTCCTGGGCTGTCCTATGGGAGGGTTTTAAGGCAGTCATCAGGGGCGTTTGTATTGCCAAACATGCCGGGGTTCTCAAGGATCTCCGTAACACGTTGTTGCGCATTGAGCGAGACATCGCGACCCTCGATGCTACCTCATTGCAATCCTCAAACTCTGATATGGAGGGACGGCGCCTGGCCCTCCTGAATGAATATAGGGACACTGCAGACCGGGAGATACTGTACTTGGGCAAATACCATACAGCCCGGCGATACGGAGAGGGTGAACGGCCTGGCAGAGTGCTGGCACAGATGCTACGGCCACCGTACAGCAAGGCATACATCACTGAGATACGCTCCGCTACTAACCACACTCTCACCACCACATAGGAAATTTGTGACGAATTTCTGGACTATTATACTGCACTATACACCACTAAAGCAGGGTGTGACACCAAAGCACAGGAAGACTACCTGTCAGAGATCGCACTAGTGTATCTTGAAAAGCACATGCAAGACTTTTTAGCGGAACCTATTTCCGTTGCGGACGTACTTGGTGTCATGGACGTACTTGGTGTCATCGACACCCTCCGTGGCTCTACAGCACCCGGGCTGGACGGCTTCACGGGTGACATTTACAAGGAATACAAGGACCTACTTGCACCACAGCTGATCGAGGTGTACGCGGAGGCCTTAGAGAAACAGGTGCTTCCCCCCACACTTCGCGAGGCAGTTATTATCTTACTCCCCAAACCTGGCAAAGACATCATTGTGCGGATCCCACAGGCCATTGTCTCTTCTAAATTTAGACTATAAAATCTTAGCCAAGGTCATCGCTAATCGCCTATCACAATTAATGGAGTTTATAATATCTCCAGTTCAATCTGGATTCGTGCCCCACCGGTCCACCTCGCTGAATCTCAGGACATTATTTGCAGTCCTTCATAGGATTGACCCGGAGGTCCCTGCTGCCGCGATCCTTTTGGGTGCGGAGAAGGCCTTCGATTCTTTGGAATGGCCATTTTTTATCTCTGTGATGCGCCGTATGGGCATGCCTATTGGGTTTATTGCCACTACTGCCTTATTATACAGCAGTCCAACGGCCAGACTCCGCTTGAATGGTACGCTCTCTCGACCCTTCAGACTCTCACGCGGTACCCGTCAGGGATGCCCCCTGTCTCCTCTCTTGTTCATCCTGGCCATTGATCCGTTAATTCGACATTTTCAGGAGCGGCATCTGCAGCGAGGGTTACAATTTAACACGGGCCCTCTTCTGGTTTCGCTCTATGCGGATGACACAATCCTCTATGTCAGGGAACCCCAGGTAAATTTAGAACCTCTCATCAGAGAGATACTCAGATTTGGCCGTTTTTCCGGCCTCGGCATCAATTGGCACAAGTTGGTAATTTTCCCTTTAACCTCGGGCACGAAATCATGGGAGTGCAAATATCCACTCGAATGGTGCACAGATTCGGTCAAATACCTTGGGATCCATATTCATCTAGACACTACACAGATCATTCGATTAAACTATGGGCAGGCCATCAGTACTCTAGAGTCTCAGGTGGAGAGATGGCTGCGATTGCCCTTGTCGTTAGCGGGCCGAGTGGCAATTCTAAAGATGGTGGTGCTTCCTAAATTCTTGTACCTATTTAATAATATCCCCATTCCCCTCACTGACGGTTTCTTTCGAACATTGCGCACCCACCTTACGTGCTTGGTCTGGGGTGGGAAACAGCCACGTGTTCGTTGGCCGGTGCTCACACTGCCATATAACAGAGGGGGGTATGATGTACCAGATCTACAATTGTACTACCTGGTGGCCCAATGCTGCTATGCGCACGCATGGTTTCACCCCGACGCCAGGATACCGTATCTTTGGCCTGAAGCGGACTTTGTACTGCCGGAGCGGTTATCCACGGTCCTGCCCAGGGGCATCCCTAGGGACCCCCAGGACATACAAACTGTGTCCACTACAAGCTGGGCGTGGGAGAAGTTGAGACGGTTGTCCGGCGCTGCGACCCTATATTCTTCCGCCCTTCCTCTTCCGAACGTTCAATGGTTCCCGATATCGGGTGAACGACTGGTGCAGCGCACCTTGACAACGTTCGATATTACCAAACTGGGAGACCTATATCCCGGGGGCCACGTCTTCTCACTAGTGGATGATACACGCTACCAAGATAGTAGCTTCATGGATAGGTTTGTCCTGGGCCGCACTGCCACACTGCCTAATTTCCCGATTGAACCAGAGTCGTTCCCCTCGCTTACGATGATAATTGAGAACCCTAATAGGGCGCATTTAATTTCTAAATTGTACAAAGCTTGTGCTAACATGAGGCCTGTCAGTGACAACAAGATCCGCAATGACTGGGAAGTAGACTTGGGCCGCCCGATAACTGATGAGCAGTGGGCCAAGTGTTGTGCAGTCACTAAAGAAGTCTCACTTAACAGTAAGCACAAACTTCTTCATTTTAAATTTTTACGCCGCGTTTACTTCACCCCTGCTAAAGCGCATAGGATAGATCCATCCAGACCACACACTTGCCTGAAATGCGCTGCACCCCAAGCTGACTTCGCACATCTTGCATGGACATGTCCTCAGCTACAGGCTTACTGGGAACGCATTCACCACACTCTAGGGAAAATGATTAACTTGCCCCTCATCCCAACTCCGGAAGTGGCCTTATTGGGATACACGGTTAATTTCCCTAAGGGGGTCAGGCGGTTTGCTTCACTGGGTCTACTTCTGGCGAAAAGGGAGGCTGCAATTCATTGGGGCAGGAGAACAGCACCTAAAGTGCAGAGTTGGCTGAACAGTCTGGCCTATTGTAATGTAAATAGCGAGATTTACGCCAGCATAATGCCCAGTTCTTCCCGTCCCAAAGACATATGGGGCCCATATCGTTCCTATGTAGAGGTTTTAAGGTAGGCCTCCAACTCTCAACTGGAAGATGGAATTGTCCCGGAGGGAGTGGGGTGACAAATTTTAATATGCTACACATACTTAGTACCAGATACCATTTATAAACCATGGCACGGCCCAAATACTGGGTCTTCCATGTTTGCTCTGTTGGGATTCTTGCGGTACTGGGAAACAGTGGGGGTTGGGAACCGGGGATGGCCCTGGGAGAGTCGAAGATATTGCATTACTGTATTCATCATACCGGCCTGGTCATGAATAGCGCATATTGTAATTCTAAAGCGTATATGTTTTCTAATGCGACAATGTCATTGTAATCACTAGTGAACGGATTTGCATGTATGTATCTTTTGTACCGACGTAAACTGGAAAAATAAAGTTATTAAAAAAAAAAGATGCAGTCTGGAGATAACTAACGAATCAGTTAAAAAATCTAGATAGTATATGTTGGTTTCCACATGATGACAAGCAAGATGAAGAAATGATTAAAATAGAATGTGTAAGCTGAAAACATTTTAACTCCTTATAAATTTATGAAGACCATCCTAATTTTCATGACTGTCTACTATCTAAAAGGTAAACATTAAGTACCAGAACATCAAAATCGAGGCTTTTATTGGATGAGGCATCTTCTATTTATACAGTGAAGCTAACAAGAACAGCATGTCAATCTGTCAACAGGCACAAAGGTTAGGTATACATACCTACGATGGGGGGGCGTGGCCGACTGCAGAACATGGCGGTCTTCTTTTAGACAAGCTCCGGACCCGGGCTTCAAAATCCTGAAAAATGCCCGCAACACACGGCGCTAAACGGCCAATTACAGCACGCCTCTGTGGCATGTAGCGGCGGCGACACTCGGACCCGCTTGCTGGTCCATTATTGGGGCTACTGAGCGAGCAAAGAGGCCCAGGAATCGGCGAGGAGGCGGAACTGGGCTGGAGGCCGTGAGCTCAACGTGCTGCGGAGTGAACGAGCGGCGCGTCCGGAGACCGCCGCGGCTGATGGATGGAGTGCGAAGGGGCGCCTAAGTGAATTCCTGCACTACACGGAGACGCGGCAGTGGAGACTCTTGCGGTCCGGTCCGGATCTGGGAGGTGAGTGGGAGTGAGCGCCTACAGCAGGCCTCGGAGCTGACCCTACGTGAGGCCCGCAGAGAACGCGCATTATCAGAGGGAAGCGACAGTGCTAGCACGAAGGGCACGGCGGAGACACAGCGCGGAGAGGGCGCCCGGACAGATAGCTGCCGGCCTGGCAGGGGAGGGGACCGAGACCCTGCATTACCGTGGGCAACCGTGCTGCGCTATACGCGGCCCTGGGACGCGGCCCCCGGCACAGGCAGTGGATACGGGGAGTGGCGATCGGGGCGGCGCGGCCCAGTGCGCTGCACATGTTGGAGGTGCGCAGGCGACCCGGAGCTGAAGTTGGACATTGGGGGTGAGATGTGAACTCTGGTGTGCGAACCCACTGTGCGCTGTAATAACTGCCCCACCAGTGCTTTGGAATCCCGTGAAAGAGGACCGCTTTTGGGTGCTGAGCCTGGAGACACTACCTGCGCGAGCATACCCCCCCTCTTGGTGGGCACTCGGGAGGTGGGACACCGGAACGGACCCCCTGGGAGACCCGGGTGGCTAGTACTGCGCTACTGCCCCCTAGGAAGAGATAGACATTGGAAGGGGCTGTAGGAGGGAGTGAGCCCCTGAGGGACGCCGCACGGACTCGACGACGTATACCGGGAGACGTTGCCCAGACCGGAGGACTACAGCGGCCAGGATTGGGACCAGGAACAGGCCTCATTCTGTTGGAGTGGGCCGAATAACTATCAGACGACCGACAGCAATCTACATCCAGAGAGCTCTGTGACTTCCCAGAGCGGTGGAGCTTGTACTGCACAATACTATAGTTCCGCCCCGGGGTGAGCGGCCTGTAGCAACGGAATGGGGCGCGCCAAAGGGAAACAACAAGAGGCAGGCTCCCATGCAGACCCGGTTTCTGACCACACAGAGCAGGACGGTATGTCACAGTCGTCCAGTTGTATACCGCCTACTGGCGAAGAGGGCTCCATGGACAAATTAGACCTAATCCTTCAGGAAGTGAGGGACTCCAGACAGGCCATAGAACAACAACTAAGTACCCTCACGACCGGATTCAGTCTGCTTAAGGCGGATCATGACAAGCTCGCTGATAAGGTGAAAGACAATACCGTGGCACTGGCGGAACTGTCCCCACAACAAAAGCAAAACACGACTCACATACAACAACTGCAGAAACAGGTGACCACTCTATTGGACCGTGTCGAGGACCCGGAAGGAAGAGCAAGAAGGAACAACATCAGAGTCATTGGCCTTCCGTAAAGAAGCGAAGGGAATGACGCACCGCAATATATGGAACAGTGGTTCCGAGAACATGTCACTTCTGAGGGCCTTTCTGGTCAATTCTGCGTGGAGAGGGCGCACAGGGTGCCCACTGGCCGGCCAAAACCGGGTGCCCCTCCTCGGCCCCTGATCGTTAAGCTGTTGAATTACAGAGACCGGGACATACTCTTGCAGAAGGCGAGGGACTTGCCTCAAATTAACGTCGAGAATAGCCGAATTTCGTTGTATCCGGACTACACACTTATGGTGCAAAGGCAACGCTCTTCCTTTATGGCAGTCAAAAAGAAGTTAAGAGGCCTGAACCTGAAATATGCTTTACTTTTCCCAGCCCGGCTGAAAATCATCTATGGGCAGAAAACACACTTCTTCGAGAGCCCGGAAGATGTGGAAGAATGGTTGGAGGTGATGGAACCTGCCAAGCTCACTGATGAGGCGGCCCAAAGCATGCAACACAGCTCCCACCGGGTGGAAACAACAGGCAACCGTCGCCGCAGGCGGATGAGCAGGAACCCTCGCTTACCCAACCCCACACCGCAGCAGGTGCAACAGAGCAAGAAACAAGCTTTAGTAGCGGCCGCTACTTTCGGACAACCTGCACCTACTAAGGACTCGGCCTCCTCTGCTGATGATACTGTGCATAGATCCGACTCTGAAGAGAGCGTGACTCTGTTTCCGACTGTGACCCCACAGACGGCGGATGGTCTATTTGGATAATGGACTAAGAGCGATGCTGCACTTGGCTATAACACTGTCGATCATACTATATCCTTTATGTGTACATTATATTATTGTGTATATTAATGCGGTGAATGTATGCATACTTTTAAGGCCTGGGGCCTTACTGGAGCTCAGCTGTACACAGGTGAGATAGACCACACCCCATGGGCTGGGTTGGCAAGACCCCCCAATTTGCGAATGCACTCTATGTACGGGTTCTGTTTTTTTTTTGTTTAGTTTAGTGGCCCGGTTTAGTTCTTGGACCGGACCGAGTATTGGGGAATATGGGGAGGGTTATAGTCTAGCCTTGGTTGATGGTCTGGGACGGGGCACCAGCACATACACAGCGCAGTAGGATCAATGGCCCACTCTAGACCCACAATGCATACACTCAGCACATATAACATAATAACATGGAACGTTCGTGGCCTGGGTACTGTGCAGAAGAGACATAGGATACACGCCCAATTGTTGCGACGGAAAGCACAGATAGTCTTTATGCAAGAATCCCACATATTGGACACGGAGGCAGTGAAGCTTCGTAAGAAATGGAGGAGCCAGATTTTCTCCACCAATTATTCCGGATATGCACGGGGGTCACAATATGGGTTAGGCATGGGGTGCCCTTTACACCACTGGAGCAAAGGGTGGACAAGCAGGGACGCTACCTCTTCATACACGGATCACTTGATGGTCGCCATGTAGTCCTGGGGAGTACTTATGCACCAAATATTGAGCAAGACAAGTTCCTGACTACCCTGAATTCTGCGCTAGCAGGGTGGGAGATGCATCCATGGATCCTGGGGGGAGATTGTAACACAATAATGGACGTGACATTAGACAGGTCGCACCCCCCTTTACATGGTGTGGGTGTAGTTAAGCAGGCGAAAGCACTTTGCGGGTGGGCAGAGGGATGGGAGTTGAGTGACGTATGGAGACTACGGTATCCCACACATAGAGAATACTCATTTTACTCACCTGTTCACATGCTCCATACAAGAATAGATAGAATATATTGCTCTAATACCATTGCGACGCATGTAACCCAGGCTACATACTTAGCGAAAACCTTCTCTGACCATAACCCACTAGAAATAACAATTACCTGGGGCAGAATACCTACCCCGGTACCTACTTGGAGAATGTGGCCACAGTTGTTGGAGGATACAGAGTTCCGTACCACTATAGCAGATACTATCACTCATTACTTTGCTGAAAATAGCAATACCGCCTCCAACTGCCTAATTGAATGGGATGCCTTTAAGGCAGTTATACGTGGTAAGGCAATAAGCGCGGTAGTGGGTGCCAGACAGGAAATACATCAGTCTCTTGTAGAGACTGAGCGCGAAATGGATAAGCTGGAACAGGAAGCCACTCATGATACAAATAAGCAAGCACAGCTACAGGAAGTGCGAATTAAACATGCGGAGTTGCTGGAATCTCTCCGTCGCATAGATTATCAACGATACACACAGATGCGTCACACAGAGGCGGACAAATCTGGTAGGTTACTGGCTAAGCTGTTGCGGGAGGATCCCCCGGCAATTTTGATATCTGAGGTCACTACACTAGCGAGCAGCAAAGCAGACACCCAAGCTGATATTAATGCGGCCTTTTGTCAGTACTACACCTCACTATATTGTAAGCCTGATAGGAGGGGGGGTACATACATGGAAAACTTCTTGTCTACCCTGCCGTACCCGAAGTTGCCTGCAGAGTCCCGAGAGGACCTGATAGGCCCCATTACTAAAGCGGAAATTAGGACGGCAATAAAGGGACTTCCACGCAACAAAACACCAGGACTGGACGGCCTACCAGCGGAATTTTACGATACATACGCTGATTCCCTCCTTCCCCGGCTGGAGCTCCAATATAACGCAGCCCTGGATATAGACTCTCTGCCACACACCACAGCACAGGCACTAGTGGTCACACTCCCGAAACCGGGACGGGACTCCTCTGACATGGCGAGCTACCGCCCATTATCACTATTGGCAACTGAGTACAAAATACTTAGTAAAGTACTGGCGAACAGATTATTGCCCATCCTAAGCAAATTGATACACACAGACCAAACTGGCTTCCTTCCAGCCCGTAGCACGTCGCTGAATACTAGGAGATTACATCATATCATGTCTACCGCTACGAACAGATATGAACGCGCAGGGTGTATATCATTGGACTTACGGCAAGCGTTTGACACGATCCAGTGGGAATATATGTTTAAGGCACTGGAGAAATTCGGGTTGCCGGAGGAGTACATACAATGGCTCCGTATATTATATGATGCACCAACTGCCCGGGTCCGTACAGGGGGACATATATCGGCTGACTACCCGATATATAGGGGCACAAGGCAAGGTTGCCCGCTATCGCCGCTCCTGTTTATTCTGGCGTTAGAACCTTTAGCACTTAAGGTGCGGGCAGAAGCACATGAGCTGGGTATACAGATAGGGGACACTACCCACCTATTCTCTGCGTATGCGGATGATATTATCCTATATGTTCACGACCTTCAGGCCGTCCTGACTCCTCTCTCCGATATTTTTGGCATATTCGAACAAATTTTGGGCTTAGCCATCAACCCGGCGAAGTCACACGCATTTTCTTTTCGTGAACGCGACTCCCCCACAGAAGTCGTGTTTGGGACCGTAAGGCTTCAGGTGGCGCAACATACGTTCAAATACCTGGGTATACACGTATACCGGACTCATACCGACATGCTGGAGGGTAACCTCAACAGAGCGATTAGAGCTATACGTGCTAGTATTGCCTTTTGGATTACACTACCGCTGTCGGTTACTGGCAGAGCAGCCATATCAAAAATGGTGGTCCTCCCACGGCTGATTTATTACTTCACTAACTTACCAATTATACTACCACTGAGCACCTTTAAAACATTGAATGCAATGCTTATTGATCTCATCTGGGGGCCTGGCAGGCGGAGGATCAGCCTTAAGAAATTGCAACTTAGCACAAACAAGGGTGGACTGGGAGTCCCAGATCTTAGAGCATACTACTATGCCTGTCAATTACAGTGGTTGTCCTACTGGACTGCAGGGCGGAACCTGCAGGAAATAGGATACACGGAACGTGATATAGGAAAGGGTACCCTACATATGCTATTGCTGCCACGTTGTAAAACTCCCCCTTGCCTCCCACCCCTACTGTGCACGGCGTTACACTGCTGGAAAGCAGCGTTACAATACACGGGCCTGCCTCCTAACTACACAGGAAACATCCCCTTGGTAGGCATACCATTAGGGGCTGGAACTATAATGAAGCGTACCATTACTCCATGGCTGGAAGAGGGGGTTAGCACGGTGTCAGATTTCTTTAATGACGGGTTGCTTATGGACCATGACAATTTTGTTCGTGAAACGGGGGCACCAGCACATTTATATATAGTACATGCTGCATTGATACAATATATCAAAACACACTGGGCCCCACAGCGGCAGGAACCCCCCACACACGAACTAGTTAAAGCACTTTATTATATGGGTAGAGGAAGCGACTTGATAAAATGGCTATATGTCGGGATACGGGCCCACGCGGAGGTTGATCTCACTACACTGCGAGCGGCCTGGTCAGACGATATAGGACGGGTCTTAGAAGATAAAGAGTGGGGGAAGATTATAGAGCACCCCAAAAAGGTATCAAGGAATGCGAAATTTAAATATATTCAAACTATGATACTCCACAGGGCTTATCTTACCCCCCACAGATTAGATAAAATGTACCCGCAGACACAACACCAATGCCCAAGATGTCACCAGGAGGGAGCAGACATCGCACATATGCTTTGGTCCTGCCCACAGCTACGAGGGTTCTGGGACGCTGTTAGAGGACATATACCGGCAGCCACTCACAAAGTAATAGCTAACACGATGGAGGAGTGCATTCGGGGCCTGCAACAAAATACCTCCAAACACAAAATACAATATAGATTTGTGAACCTGGCGCTCCTTACAGCGAATCACTATGCGGTGGAAATCTAAGAACTCGCCCACTGAACGCACATGGCACGATGAGCTGATTCGTTGGGGTGGGGCGGAAAGTGCAGCTATAAGGAGGGAGGAGGCTGGAGGCTTACGTAAAATCCCAGTTTCGCTGGACTGGGATGTCATGCTAGAAACGCTAAAAGCACTAGACCCCAACTCTCACAACACACACAGTAACACGCAATGAATGAATAGGTGGGTGCCTGACCCGAACGTACCACGTATAAGCATATGCGAGGTTATACCTGTTATGTGAAGCTGTATTTGAGATTTATTTATAGATTATTTCTTGTTGTGTTGCTGTCAGTGGCCGCGGACCAGACAATGGAAAAATCTTGGCGATATTCAAATACGACGGACTTGAGGGAGGGGGAGGGTGTATACATTGAAGGGATTAGTTAAGATTAAGAGTGTGATGGGATAGAAGTATCGTAATTTAATTATTATTTTAGGCAATTTGGGAGTTGGCAGACTGCTGTATGCTCTGATCGGTGGGATTGCTAATTTGTTTGACTCATGGTCAAGTTCCAGAGTAGGCACTTGTAGAAGTTTGCCTTTCTTCCTGTTAGTGCGTACAGCAAATATCACTGCCTAAATAATATCTGTGCCATCCCCTATGCCTATTGTATGTTATAGTCTTAATATGTATTATTGAAAAATTTCAATAAAGTTTGTGTCAAAAAAAAATATACATACCTACGATGCAAAAGGCTGACATTTACACGTTGATTTACAGCTAAGGTATAATGTTATGAAAGGTAAACAAAGGAAATCTGGTCTAATACATCTCAAAGAACAGCTCCTCCCGAGTCGGAAATATTGGCCGTTCAGTGTACACTTTTTAGGTCTCGCCTGGCGTTGCAGCGCGCATGCGCTGATCGCTCTGCGAGGGCTTTTGGAATCAATCCAGTTTCAGAAGGGGACTTTAAGCCACGCCCTTGTTTTTAATTGGCTTGCGTCATCGTTTATGTTAAACGGTGGCGCAGGATTGGCAATCAGTGTTTTTGGTTACCGCCTTGTCAAATTTTAGGACGGCCTATTTTGACACGCCGACGCCATCTTTGTTCCTGTGACATAGGAGAGTGTGCTTCTACTTGTTTAGTTAGGAACATTTACGTGCAGCTGTTAGGAACATTAGCATCGCGTAGTGATCGGCACGAAAGGTACACAGGTGAAAACTCGACAGTCATGGATGGCATCGTTGTACATGGCATGTCGTCAGTGTGCTGTTGTCAACTGCATTGACGTTGGCGCAGATGAAGCTATTTAAAACTGATTTTGGCCGTGTTTTAGAAGCTGCAATACTTCTGAAATCACTGTTTGATGAGTGCTCGAATTTGGTTGTTTTTGCCGAAGGGATCAAATGCTAAAGCTCGCCTTTTGAAGGGTTCATCCTAATAGTTAACTAATTACGCGCTTTCAGATAGATTAATGCGTTACACCTGTGACACAGACCACGTCTGGACTGTGGTGGAGCGCGCCATCTCCTGAACTGCTTGCATTGTCTGTGCGCCCCCACGCCCCTCCCCGGCCGGGCAGGTTCTACTTCTTGTCCTCAGAGGGGCCCCCGCCCCCTCCACCCCCAGAGACGGGGAGGCTGCCCGGTATCTGAGGCGGGCTCCGGAGACAAAGGCCTCCTGCTCGGCACCCCCGGCCTTTCCTTTCATCCTGCCGGGGACTTCACACCTCAGTCTGGGGCATTGTCCAGGCGAGAGCAGGAACTGACAGGGCCGAGACAAAGCGCCCGCCATAAAATGCTAAAGGCAGCTCTTCCTGCGTCTCTTTCTTCCTATCTGTCGCCCTCCCGTTCTTTTTTCTATCTTTCCTTTTCCTTAGTTTGCTTTTCAATCTTTATGTCTCATCCTTTCTTTTACATGTACTTTATCTTAATATGTTTCTGTGGTTCTTTCTTTCCAATATTCTTTATGTATTTATCTTTCTTTATTGTTACTTTTCTCTCTTTTATGCCATATTTCCCTCCATTGTTCCTCTTCGTCCCTTCCTTGTTTCATTTCTTTCTTGCTGTCTCCACTCCCACCCTTCCCCTTTTCCGCTTTCTCACTCCTTCTCGCTTTGTTCGCCTCTTTCGTCATTCTTCCTCCAATTCACAGGTTTACTACCTCTTCATTTCATCTTCTTTTTCCCTGTTCGCTCTCTGTTTCGTTGTGATCTTTAAAAAAACATACCACTCTCATACACACTTCCTTGCATCTCTTTTGTGTCTCAGACTCGAAGGTGAAAGCATCATTCATCTTGTTACCATTGGCTTGTGTCAGTCTGTCTGAAATGCTGACTTCTGATTCAAAAATAGGATTGTTAGTCTCCTTAGTACCGCCGCCTCTTCATTTGTCACCTCCCATGGCGACTGGCCCCTTTACTTAGTTTGTTACAGGGTGCGTGTTATTTAGACTGTGAGCACTATTTTCTTCACTTTCTTTTACTGCAGGCAGGACGTGCTTTGGTGCCTTGCGTCCCCCCCTCCCGTTGTCCGTGCCTTCTGCCAACCCCAGCCCGCTGTCGTCGGTGCCTTGCATTTGCAATGCGATAGGTCTCGCATTTAAGCCAGTTTGAGCTAATGGCATTGTAAATGACAATGCCTTTTATTTATGTTTTGGCTTTTAAAACAAATAAAACGCATTGTCATATCCAATGCCAATAGCTTAAACTCGCGTAAAGGCGAGACCTATTGCATTGCAAATGCTTGTTTAAAATAGGTGTGAACCCTTCGGAATGCAAAGTCTATGAATATGCCATAGTAGCTCGAGTACCTGCTTTCCATAACCAAAGCAAAACAGATTTTAGCAGCTGCACTTTAATCCCTCTCCAGGCCTCCAAAGAAAATAGAACTCATACGCACAGGGACAAAACTTTATGGCGATAAAGATACACAAAATCATTGCTCAGCCCAACGTGAAAATCCCCTAGCATTAAAACAATATATACACCAGCGATTACGTAAAAAACAAACAAGGTTTACATATTTAAGGTGTATTTATAGCACACAGCTACCTCTGAGGGACAGCAAAATATTGCACAAGGTGGGATAAAGGGGTCTCAAAGCAAGGCAGAAACCGAGTCCACAGGATAAATAAAGGGTGATGGACACGTCCGCCCACTACCTTGAACCTGTTAAGGACATGACCAGCACATTCTAGCAAAGGAGGCTGGGAATTCCTCAGATACTCGCACCAGACGGAGATTTTCTTTTCAATTCACCACTTACAGCTAAAGCGAAAGAGCTTCCTTTTCATCTCAAGGCTTTTGTTTATTTGAAAGCGAATCAGAACGCATGAGCTGATGATATGAAAGTGAAAGCTGTCGGAGCATTTCTACTTTGGCTGCTTCACTGTAATTGGTGGCTGTGGCACAACGCAAGCCCCTGTGCACCAATTACAATGGGGGGGGGGGGTGAGGGCGCAATTGGGTCGAAGGGGAGAATCACCCCTTTCCAAGGATACCCCTCTCTAGTGTATCCCTGCTCGGGGATCACTGTCCTGGATTCACCCACTAAACACCACGAATGTTAGTGAAGGTGGTGGAGTGGTCACTTGGCATGGGCAATTGCCCCCCACACCACTGAGTCTCTCATTAGATTTTCTGCCTACCTTTTTAGGTCGAGCCTCGAGTAGCGCGCAAGCGCTGCTTAGAGGCGAAGACTTTTAGTAAGCGAGTTTGAAAAGCAGTCCCAAAAGCGCTTGTGCGTCGTGGCTGGCCTTTTGGGATGGTACGCGCGGCAAACATGTGTTTCCAATTATCGTGCCCAGACGCGGGCGCGATAGTTGGAAACACATGTCTGCCGCGCTGCCTCATCCAAAGGCCAGCCACGGCCGCACTAGCGTTTGGTCAGCTCTGCAGGCTGCCGCGCTCGCTCGCCCCCGCTCCTCTGTTGTTCAAGTGGTTCCTGGCCCCTTCAATGTGTGCGGTCTATAGCTTGTGTGAGTCTCATTCAAAGGCCGCCGCCATCAATCTTCACACGCAGCATTCATAGCGCCTCTATGGCTCACGTGCGGGTGTGTTATCAGCTGCTTTCATTCAACACACGGTGTCTCTAGTGTGCGATAAAAGCTGTTTAATAAAAACTTATACTGCTTCTCATCTTCATCCGAGTCAAAAGTCGTGATGCCGCTGGGGTTAAAGGGCATGTGGTGTCACTTCTGTTACGCCAAAGGTTTTAAAACCGACTGCATGTAAATGCGGGCACACGTTTGTACTGATCGAAAAAAATTGTATTATTATTTTGGCTTTTTCCTTTTCATCCGATTAATGTTTTATACAAAGAGCGCCTTTGCCAGGGTTGATATTAATGGTGAACAGGGCGTCTTTCCTATGAGCACCTTGGTAGGTCATGTAGTGACGTGCAAAGAGACGACCCTTACTGTGTGTGCACTTTAGTTGTGTAAATGTTACTCAAGAAATATGCATCCCAATTTAGAGAGCTCACTGTGTATTCAAAGGAAGTGTTTCTTCTAGCTTTCCTTGCAGAGATCCGGGTTGTTCTACGGATTCCTGTTCCTAAAACCGACCGGTCCTTCTACCAGGCCCCTTGTTTGATTTCCGTGCTGCAGCGCAGGGTCGCGCTGTTCAGCTGCGAGGAATATTCCATCCCAGTTCCCGGTTAAACGTCAGCCTACCCTTTGGTGCCCGAGCTAGAGTCTGCTGGCGCCTGCCAGTGCTAACGCCTCAGAAATGGAGCCGAGACAGAAAGAAAAGAATAGAGGAAGGACTGTGTCATCAGTTATCACCTCGCGCTGCTGAGAAAGACCTCCCAGCTGCTTCTGCTTTCTCATCACATGGAACGAGAATTATCGGGACTGGACGATTGGCTGCACCTGAGCATTGAAGAGAGATACTGACACTGCAGACCAAGCACCCAGAGCAGTGTGTCCACCCAAAGACATCCTCACCCATCACACTGACAGCAAACAATGCAAAGGCTGCTGGGAGCAAACAGAACACAGTTCAATATTTACATTAATACCTTCAAAGTTCTAGCGGTAATTGGACCGAAATATCAGCAGCTGCTGTTTCTGGGTAATGGATTGTAAGTGTGCTTGAAATAGTACCTCCCCTGTAATGTAGCGCTGTGAGTGGCTTTGTATCAAACCCGGGGCATATAAATACATCAATACATTTCACCCCTTTGTCCTCCTTTCTTGGCACAGTCCTTGCATTGTGTGATTGGGTCTGGTACAGGGCAGGTGCCCTTTCTTATTTTCTTTGTTTTTGAATTGTTTTTTTCTGTGCTATGGGGTGGGTTTCTTTGAAGTCATCTTGTTACTTTTAGAAACCAGTCTAGTTTCTTTACTCTTTATATATCAGGATGGGCCTCACTCTGCACGCTGAGATCCTGAACGCCTACCATTCCCTTTGACTTCTTACTGTGACACCCTGGGCCTAAGAGTCCTCTAGCTGGTCTCTGCTGATGGGGGATGTGTTAGTACCTCGCCCTTGCTTTTTACCTCCTTGTTGATCTGTTCAAGCACCGCACAATATTGCGGCAGATGTCTGGAAGACACATTTTGAGGTCCTCTATTCAATGTTGGAGGATGAGAGCTATATTTTAGTCATTGAGTCCCCTCTTCCACAGAAATCCTGCACTCAGGCTCCCGAGATAACTCTAAAAGAGATTACTAGTGCCATTAACAAAGTAACCCATCCAAAGCTAGATAAGATCCCAGGGGACCTCTTTCGTAGCGAACCCACCATCTGGGCCCCTTATTTGTGGACCCTGTATAACGCTATTTTAAAGGGAATGGCGATTCCGCAACTTGGGCTGGTGCGGAAATCTTGTCAATTTATAACAAGCATTGGCATAGCCAATAGGTCTCGCCTTTGGGACCTTATAAGTGTTTAGCCATGCAACAGTTGATGTTGTTGCACCAAGGATATTGTGCTGCATAACTAAATACTTATAAGGTCCCAAAAGCGAGACCTATTGGCTATGCCAATGCTTGTTACATAAATCTCCCTAATCTGAACACCCAAGAGGGCATGACTGCATGCTAAAGATTCCTTTTTTTTTTTTTAAAGTCTGGCTTGACAGCACCATTCACACTAAACTTTATGTCATCAAAAGAAAAAGAGCTTTAAAAAAACAGTATATAGAGAGTAGCTTTGGCGCCGCACCAATGTTGATTGGCTTGAAAACACATTTTGACTGGGAAGAAGTTGTATGCTTCCATTGAAAAAAAGAGTGCTTGTCTTGCACTTTTTGTCTTGTGGGAAAACTTATTCTCAACACAGTTAAGACTAAGCTGGTGATGGTGACAAGCCACTTATCAAGGACATAGGATCAATCTGTTTATTTTTAAGGCTACAAAGGTAATACGCTTGACATATTTATTATGAAAAGCATATGTTAAAGCATGTAGACAGGTATTTTGTGCAAGGAATCTCACAGATTACCATGACACCCAAGTGTTTTGGCTACCCCTTTTGATAAACCCTCGTGGTAGAAGATTTACACTTTCAGACTCTCATTATACCATTTTAGGGAGTGTATATGGTTGTGCCAACTGTAATTTTACACATCCATAATTGTATGACTGTATACTGATAGTTGCCTTGTGGGAAAGCTTATGCGGAATACTCTAGGCTTGCGGCGGTTATGGTGACAAGCCAGTGATAAAGGCAGTAGGCCTAATTGGTTCATTAGAAACCGTCATGTCAGAGACTCTCTGCCTATTGTTTTTATCAAAAACACTTACTGACAAAGGCAGTACTTTAACATTTTTAGAGAAAATTATATTTGAAAGATAATAGGCCTTTAAGGACAGATTATTACACTGCATTAAAGCTCATAATTAGGTATTGCATTTCATGTATCCTCACAGATTACTGTAGCAGGCAAGGGTCTTTGCGTTGGCTTCCCATTATAAGAGACCATATGAGTAGAAGCTTTTCATTGGATAATCCTTGTTAACCTTCTTAGAGGGGTTTAATATTGCTTTGCCAACTGCAATTGTGTGTCTATTTGCAGTTCTCCAAGTGTGTGCCTCTTGGTTGCCTTGTTGGAAAGCCTATGCAGAATTCACTAGGCCTGAGTTGGCAATAAAGACAAGCCAACGATGAAGGATATAGACCCGACTGGTTCTTTGGAAAATTTTATGTCAAATAACACATGTAAGATACATTTATTATTAAAAGTTACAACAAAGGCAGTAAACCTGACCAACTGTGAAAAGTGTTAAAGCCAATAGGACTTCAAGAGTGTATTTTCATTACACTGCTTTAAGGGCTGAAGACAGATATTTGCTACATGGAATCTCACAGATTACCATTATAGGCAAGGATTTTGGTGTGTGTTACCGTCTCGGAACAAACACCTGGAGTTGAAGATTTTCAATGTGATAATCCTTGGTATGCCCTTATACAATGGGTTGTAGGAAGGTAGGGTCCTTTTTAAATTTCTTTTTTATTAATTAACATAGTGGACATAGGTACAACATCAGCGCATTGAAATACAGTGGTGTACACACCAAGATGATGTCAACAATCCTGATAAACACAGTCTACCACTAACATTACACAGCTGCATCTTCTTGTCCAAGTAGTGTGCGCCAGAAGTCTAATCCCTGCGTCCCATTATCCCTCCCTGGGAAATAGGCGGGGGAAAGAAGAGGTAAACGAGGGAAAGAAGGGAGACAGGGGATGCTGGCCTCCAGAGGAGATAAACTTGTAAACCCACTTGCATTCGTTAAATCTGTGTACAAGCAAATTGTTTCCTCCATATAGCATTCATTCATTGCGATGGGGGAGTCTCATCGGAGACTTGTGGGTGGGAATTAAGATACCTCTGCAGTGGTTCCCAGATGTCCCTGGGACGGGTCTGTGCAGGAATAAGTTCCCAGTACTCAGTTAATTGACCCTGACAGAATGTCGCATCACTCAGCCAGTCAGCAGCACGGGGGCTACAGCGTCTACCCCAGCACATAGCTATTTGCCGCTTGGCAAGAATCAAGAGCAAAGTCCCCAGCTGTCTATGGGGCGTCGGCACAAGTCGCACATAACCCAGCAGTGCTGTCAGGGGGGAGCACTCCAGCTCATTATCAAGCATCTCGTCCAGCACTCCAAAGATGTTCCCCCAATAGCATGCAACTTCTGGGCAGGTCCAGGCCAGGTGCAAAAAATTCGCTTCCGGGGTCCGGCATCGCACAACCCTCGCATCCTCACTCAAGGCAGCTCTATGTAGCCATACAGGAGTCCTGTAGACTCTGTAAAGAAACTTGAAGTGAATTAGCCTCAGTTGGGGGATAGTTCTCTGGCCTGCACGTAACAGTATGCCCACTGCTCATCCTTCATGGGGGAACCCAGTAACTCCTCCCAACCTTTACGCGCCGCTGGTACACATATTGGGGCCTCACATTGCATACCCACATACAAACGAGTGATGAGTTTACATGGTGATGGGTTGTTTAGAAAGTCCTCCAGGACCTGGAACGTAGAAGGTGCCGTCAAGAATGAAGCATACAGCGCAGATCTGGAAGGGTCTCATTCGGTCGAGCAATCCCCTGTCCTCTCCTGCAAACACGCTATCAGGCAGTGCAAATACACCCCCGGGGAACGCGTCCCCCATTGTATTGAGACGGAGCCTACCGAGTGTCTGACATGCACCCGCATCCTCCAGAAATGGCAGATCCGGGTGTCGTGCCAGGGGCACGGAGGGAGCGTACATCTCCTAGAGATGTGCCCTGCGTCGCAGCTCCCACCAGGCCCATACCGTACATCCAACCGTGTCCACCATGGAGCGGGGCCTGGGCAGTGATTTGTACTAGGCCATATGCAACGGCGTGGGGGCCACTTGATCGTGTTCCGGCGCCGTGTGTGCCATGAATTAGGTCGGAAAGAGCCAATAAAATCCGCACTGGGCTTGGACGCAGTTATAGTACAGCTCCATGTCTGGGGCTCCCAAGCCCTTCTGATCGAAGGGCAGTGTTAAAGTCTCCCACGATACTCTGGGTCGTTTACCCACCCAGGCAAGCGATAACTAATTGGAACGCAATCAGCGCTTGAATGCCGCAGTGAGAGGGAGCAGAAGATTAGTGAATACATACAGAAACTTAGGAAGAACGATCATTTTATCTATTGCCAAACGTCCTGCAAGGGACAGCGGCAAGGTGATCCACCGCCCCACCTGGCTTCCAAGCCAGTCCATGAGTTTCCCGTAGTTACAATGCCATAGTTCCCCTGTATTTCAGCTGAGCCAGATCCTAAGATATTTCACTGGGCTCTCAGCCCAATCCAGGGGGTATTCTGACAAACTGTTTCGTGGGCGGGAAAATAGTCGATTTCCCCCAATTGATGGTTGCCCCTGAAAGGCCACCAAATCGTGTAATTTCCCGGATTAGGGGGTCTAAGTTTTCTGCTGGGCGTTTGACATATAGAGTCACGTCATCGGCATACAGAGATACCAGAACTACCCTAGGGACGAATGCCAGGCCTCTGTGTGCATGGTGCAGTCTCAGCGGGCGGCCAGCAGCTCCATGGCGATAGAA
The DNA here is from genome assembly GCA_963921515.1 of Calotriton arnoldi. NCBI lineage: Eukaryota > Metazoa > Chordata > Amphibia > Caudata > Salamandridae > Calotriton > Calotriton arnoldi. The sequence continues at coordinate 608,644 of CAWUFW010010578.1, forward strand.
AAAGGAGAGGGGACATCAGGCATCCCTGTCTGGTACCCCCGGACACAGGGAAGGAGGAGAAACGATGCCATTTATACAGAGCCTTGCCGTCGGGTAAGAATACAGGAGGGCGATCAGCTTCAGGAATTTAGGGCTGACTCCCAATCTAGCTAGCAGGGCGAACACATACGTCCATTCCAAGGTATCAAATGCCTTGGTGGCATCAAGGAACACTGCCGCTGCCTGAATCCATCTCTTGCATAGTCGCGAAGAAGGTACGCAGATTGTACGACGTGGCTCTCCCAGGGACGAAGCCGCACTGGTTGGGTCTCAGCACCAGAGGCAGGAGCACGAGTAGTCGTGTTGCAATGAGTTTAGTCAGAATTTTGTTATCCAGATTGATCGACAGCGGTCTGTAGAAGTCGCATATTAACGGGTCTTTGTCTGGTTTCAAGATTGTGACGATTAATGCCTCCCGTAGCGTGGGGGGCTGGGGGAGTTCCCTTTGCTCAAGGGATTCATCGTACATGTTTATGAGATGTGGTGCCAGCAGTGGTGCAAATTCTTTATAAAAAGAGGCCGTGAGGCCACCCAATCCAGGGGCCCTGTCCCCTGGTAAAGCCCGGATGACCCCAATCACCTCCTCTACAGAGAACGGCTCATCTAAAAAGCTGCGGTGTCGTCACTCTAGCCAGAGCAGCTGGATAGAGTCGAAGGAGGCGGTCAGATAGGGTGGGTGGTATTTTGTCTAGCTGCGTACAAGGAGGAGTAGAAGGACATAATTTCTGCCTGCAAAGCAGCTTGGCCGATTACCATCTCACTGTCCGTTTTACGTAGTTCACTAATGTAATCGCTTGCCCATGGTTTCTTAAGCAGGCCAGCAAGTGTTTTACCCGCTCAGTCTCCCTCTCCATACTGCCTGGCATGAGTCTCTTTCCCCAGATAGTGCACCTCCCCTTATGACAGCTTTCTCAAACTCGGTAACCTTGTCTCTAATCGTCCATAGAGTCAGATTTTTTGTGGTGGCAAATAATTCTTATTCCAGCTCTCGTATCTACCCCTCACGGTGTTGAAGATCACCACGGAGCGACCGCAGTATTCCTGCCTGTTTCGCAATACACTCCCCCCTAATTACAGACTTGAATGCCTCCCAGAGTGTGGATGGGGAGCCCACCGTGCCCTCGTTTTGCATGAAGTATTCTAATATCGCAGTTCAGGTTGCCTCGCGAAACACCTTGTCGCGCAAAGCGCCTGCTGGGAGTCGCCAGCCGAATGCCTTGCTAGGAGCACCCGGCAGAGCAAACCCAAGCAACACCGGGGACTGGTCAGATAAGGTTCTTGCTAAGTGGGAAATCTCAGAGACCCCTGCCAGAATATCCTTCGAAATCAGCCAAAAGTCCATCCTGGAGCACGTGGGCCCAGCCGAGGAAACACAAGTGCCCTCCTCACAGGGAGCGTTGATGGCGCCCCACGTCAATCAGCCCATAGTCCTCCACGATAGTTTGCAGCTGTGTCGCCACCCTGAGGTGGGATCGCCGGGCGCTGCCCCATCTGTTCCTACCCGGGTCTAAGATAATATTGAAGTCCCCTACCCACAAGATTGCGCCCAGTCCCAATGTGTCAGCCAGCTGCCAAACTTCTCCAAAAAAGTCTGGGTCATCCACATTAGGGCCGTAGACTGATATCAGTCTAATCGGGTGACCTCCCAATGTGCCCGCAAGCATTACATACTGCCCTTGCGGGTCGCACAGGGCCTTACACATGCGCCATGGCAGTCCTTTTCTAATGAGGATCGGTACCCCTCTAGCATAGTTAGAGTAGCATGCTATACGTTTCTCCCCGATCCACCCAACTAGCAAACATGCACAGTTACTCTCAGTAAAGTACAATTCTTGCAGGAAACCGATGTCCACTCCCCGACGGTTAAGATAAGCCGCCACCAGCCTTGCTTTCCTTCGGTCATTTAAACCCCAGACATTTGAGGTGATGGCTTTCAGCGTTGTCGTATTCACCTCAGGAACTCCCATAACCCGCACAATGGTCTCGCATGCTCACAGCAGGCATACTGCTCAACAGCGCTTAACACGAGGAGATCAGCAGAGAAAGGACGGTATGGGGATGAAGGACAGAGAGGAGAAAAAAAACCTTGTGAAGAACAAACACACCCCAGATACCAACCCCCCTTCCCCCACCACCCAACTATGCTGGATTAAAAGAAACTCCCCCAAAAAGTCCACCCAAGGCCAGTGAAGAGAAACAATGTAGGAATCATCCCTGCTGGGGAATCGCTAGAGGCCCGGCTAATCCCAGCTAGTGGTAGCTGGGTGGCCGGACGAAGCTGGGAAAAATCCCGGCTTTCATTCCAGCAGACATAACTGATCAGTGCATTTCAAGACAGTACAAATAAACCAGATAGGATGGGCCAAGCTGCTTTGTGAACAAAGAGGTGAGACTCGATTAGCTTGGTTCACTGGTAGGAGTTCTCCAAGTCAGCCATGTTCATGACGTCAATCATTTTCGCTGAGGCAGTCCTCCCCTCTCACTGCTTTATCTAGCCGCGGTGGCGGTTTAGCTGGATGAAGGTCCCGTACAATTTTGGCCACTGATTTAGGATCCGTGAAATATGAGGTTTTCCCCGTGTGGAAAATGCATAGTTTTGCTGGATAGAGAAGGGTGTACTTAATATCCTGTTTCTGAAGCATCCGTTTAATCGGTACAAACTCTCTTCTTGCCGTCTGTACTGCTAGAGTAAAGTCAGGAGAACTATATGACATTTCTTTGGAACACAATTTCTTGTTGGTCTCTGGCTTTCCTTAACACAGTCACCCGGTCGCAGGAATTTAGCAGGCGAGCAATTATCGGCCTGGCTGGGGCTCCCGGCGGGGGCCGAGCGTCCTGTGAGCCCTCTCCACTATGCAGACCGCCGACATGGAGTCTCCGTAAAGGGACCTCAGCATTTCCTCAACACGGGTCATTGCAGAAGACTCTGGAATTCCAACGATGCACAAATCATTTCGTCTCGATCAGGCCTCTAAGTCCTCCTTCTTGTTTCTGATCACTTCCAGGACTTTTTTCATGCTTAATAGTTTTCCACGCATCGTCGCTCCGTCATCTTCAAGTGCAGATGTGCACTGCTCAACCTGACCGATGCGTTCGTCATGGCTGGAGACCTTGTCCTTTAGTCTGTCCAGCCTATCGGCCATAGTGTCAATTTTCTGGTCAATGGTCGTAAGAGACTGCTTGAGCTCCCTAAACATTTCGCGGATGTCCGGCTATGGCGTGGCCGCAGCATTTCCACTTGGTTCCGGCTGTTCGTCCATCTGCGGACCGGTGCCCCTGGGGGGACGGCGAAGATCGAAGGACAGTTTAGTTTGAAGAGCGTCCGACTTTCCCATGTCCTCCCAGGGCTGCTAATTTGCACCTCAATGCACTGGCCAATTTTTCTCAGGTGGGCCGCCCCACTGTTCTCTCCACCAATGCCACCATGGGTACCCCGGCGCGCAGGCCTCGCAGTCACACCTTGCCCTCTTACCACAGAACGGGGGGGGGGATCACAGCCTCTTCACGTCTGTGCTCCGGGCCCCCCTGCGGGGGAGCTGTAGCTCTCCAGATGCGCCCCCGGTTCCTAGATCTTCGGGAGAGGGAGCCCTCACCTCAGTGCACCCACGGGGGTGGGGAATTCACCTCCCACTAGCCTTGTCGCCTTGGGCCAGCAAACTCCGAGGAGTGATGTCGGCAAGCTGGACTGCTCCCCATGTGGTTCCGCTCTCACTGCCGCAGGCCAGAGGGCCCTACTGTGTGTCGCTAATGCGCAGGGCCTGATCCCTGGGGTCAATCTCCTCACTAAGCCCACTGCTACATTGAGCTAAGTTCCACTTCCACCACTCAGCTCCCAGGCGCCGGTCGCGTTGTAGACTGCAGGACTCTTGTAGTGCCAGACAGAGGGGATCCGACCCCCGCCACCTTACTTCATACTTCCCCCGCTCCGCTGCGCCTGCGCAGGGGGGGCCTCACAGCGCTCTGTCCAGTGCCACCAGCTCCAAGATCCTTGAGGGGGGGGCCTCGCCTCTGTGCACCCCCTGGGGGGGGGGGGGAGGGGAGAGAATTCTACACCAGCCAGCCCAGCCGCCGAGGTGCCAGCAGACCTCGGAGGAACTATGTCCGCGAGCCAGGTCACCTACCGTGCGGCTCCGCTCTCACTCCAACAGGCCGGGCGGCCTATGGTGTGCCGCCAGTGCGCAGGGTCTGGTCCCCTGGGCCAATCTTCCCACCAAGCCCGTCGTTTCCATGGGCTAAGTTCCCGTTCTGCCGTACAGCCCACAGGCCCGGGTCGCGTTGCCGACGAGCAGGCCTCTTGTAATGCCAAGCGGGGGGATCCGACCACCCCGACGCTGTACTACGTTCGTCCCCCACTCCGCTCTGCCTTCGTAGGGGGGGGCTTCGCAATGCTCACTGTCCAGCGCCCCCCGCTGCTCTCCTCACCTGTTGTGCTGAGGGATAACCTGCTGCTGTGACCACTCCGTCCAGGCCACCCCTCGTGCACAAGCATTGCGGGTCAACCAGCTTACCTCGTCGGCCCACGATGCCAATCCTGCGGCACTCTCCTACCCTGGCCGGTTCTTCCTGCACTTCCCTCAGAGCCACTCTGCCCATCGCAAGCTTGCTTCAGAGCCGCGCGGCCACCCGCTCAGCTACTGCAAGGCGACGGGCTGCAGCTCCGCCCTCCCTGTGCCTCTCTTCGATCACCAGTGCCGCCACCGGGCCCGCTTCTTTCTGGTCCGACGCGGGACTGCTCCGCCACTGCCACCGCTGTCTCAATCTGCCGCACTGCAGCTCTCCACACAGCACTATTAGTCAGGCCCTGAGGAGGGCCGCAGCCCGAGCCCCTTAACACCAGGCCGCCATTTTGGCCTCGGCCCAACACTCACCCAGTACAGAGCTGTGGCTTGCCTCCCGGGTCAGCAAGTGCTTGCCTCTGTACTTGCGAGGCACTCTCCCACCAGTTTTTTGTGTCTATGCCATCTTCAGCTGCCAGATTGTGATAGATTGTCCATCCGGCCTGCAGAGCCTTACAGAGTGGCGGCCATCTTGCAGCTGGGCTCACTAGCACCCACCCAAGGTAGGATCCTTCTAGCATGGTTACCCGCACTTTTTGCCTGGTATCAGTGTGCTTTTGACTAGTCAGACTGGGATCCTGCTAACCAGGACCCCAGTTACTGTGCTTTCTCCCTAAATTTGACAATGGTAAGTATTGTTGTACCTTCACAATTGGACACTGGTGTACCCTTTTAAGTACCTAGTATATAGTACTAATGTACCCAGGGCAGAGGTACATCAAGGGTCTCCCATGGGCTGCAGCATGTATTGTGCCACCCATGAGAGACCACTCAAACTGTGACTACAGGCCTGCCATTGCAGCCTGTGTGAGTTGGTGTTAGCACCCCTCACAACAAATATAAGTTTCCTTATATCGGAGGTCACTGCACTTAAAACCAATAAGTCACCCCTCTGGCAGGCCTTTCAGTCCTAAAGGCAGGGTGCTTGGTTATACGTGTGAGGGTATCCCTGCATGAGCAGGACACCCCTACAAACCATGGAGTGGATTCTGCAGGCTTTGTAAGTGCGGTCAGCCATTTAAATACATACAGTGGACATCAGTCATTACGAGATGTCTAACTATACAGTGGCTGCACCGAACCCGGTCATGTTTGGTATCAAACATTTTGGAATCATATCCCAACACAGATTCCAGTGTTGGAATTATGATCCCTGTTAGAAATGGGGGTCTCTAGTTGGCGGTGGCGAGCCACTGTCCAAGTAGGGACCCTTCTTCCTAAGTCAGAGTGAGAGGGTTCCACCCTTCGATAACCCCTGCTCAACCCTGTGGTAACGTAGCACGAGCAGCTAGGCCTATCTCAGAGGCAGTGTGTGAAGCATTTATGATCATACACAGTAACACAGTAAGTGACACTACAAAGGGACACCACACGAATAATTATATCAAAAATAGGTATCTTTATAAAGGCTTATCGCAAGACCCAAAACGATCAAAAAGCCACAATACGATCAAAAACGGAATTACTCTTGGGATGTTGCAAAAATAGTTCAAAGAGCGCACGAAGGACTCAGTTCAAGGCAGCGGTCTGGGCGACCTTTCTACTCACAATAGTACCTGGATTTGGCAAGGCAAAGAAGCAAAACGTTGTCCTGGAGCTGTAGCGCTGGTGCTCTCCCCACGGGCTGACGGGGCGCTGACTCCTTGCCGCGAGGGAGGAGGTGTGGCGCCGGTCGGCGGATGCGAGGGAAAGTGAAGCAGTGCTCGTCGGTCCAAGAGGTTGTTGGTGCTATGTCCCGGTGCGCCGATCGCGGGGATGCGACGCGGTGGGGACGCTGCGAATGCCAAGGACGGTGCTCCGCTCGGGAGTAACGAACCGGGTGCGATGCGAAGTAGCTGGCGGGCGCAATGCGTCCGCGCTGAGAGGTCGTGGTGCGCCGATCGCGGGGATGCGACGCTCTTGGTGCGATATCCTGAGGCGCCGATCGCGGGGATGCGACGCGGGTGGGGATGCTGCGATGATCCGGACCTGTTGCGAGCACTCAGCGGCAGCAGCGCGACGATTCTTGACAGCGCTCTCAGCTGCGGCGGCTCACAAGAGTGCGATTCTTCGTGGTTTCAATCCGCGTTCTCTGCAGTAGTACTAGAGGCCCTGAGTTCCTTGACAGGAGCCTCACCTGCAAATAGAAGTCCTCGCTGGGAGGATTCAGAGGATCGAGGGTGAAGTCTAATGTGCCTGAGACTTCGACAGGAGGCTAGCTCTCTTCTAGCCCTTGGGTGATTGCTTTAGCAAGATGAATTTAAAAGTGTTTCTCCAAAAGTCCTTTTTCCTCTCTTTCAAAGTCCACTGATAACAACTGCAGGCCAATCCAAGAAAACAGCATACAAGCACAAGAATAGTCCCCTCCTGCAGATTCCTTCAGTTACACGGACAGAGGTTCGTCTTGATGTCCAGGAGCAATGCCAATTGTAGGGGTTTCAGCACAGATATTTATACCCCAAAAGTCTTTGTTCTTAAAAGTTACAAGTCACTGAGCCTAGCCAGAACCAGTTCTGTTCAGTCCTGGAGCACTTTGTTTACCAGGCTGCATCCTTCCTGTCAGGAAGAGGGGGTCTGCTATCAGACGCACAGTGGGAGGTGGAGCCATCATTCACCTTGCCAGGCACAGCCCTGCTCAGATCAAAGGGTCACCCCTCCCCATACTCCAACCACAGATCTCTCTATTCAACCCAGGTCTGGCTCAGCCTGCCCTGTCCCTCCAAAACCAGACAGCCAATACACATAACAGCAGAGCACACTGGAAGGCTTAGGCAAGAAAATACCCACTTTCTAAAAGTGGTATTTTCAAACACAGAATATAAAAATAAACCTTCCTAAAAGATGTATTTTAATATTCTGAGCTCAGGCATACTAAATTCGTTTTTCTACCATGTTCCTGGGGTCATTTAGGACTATAGAATGTAATAGTCACAATTGCCCATTCTGACCTATGGGGAACAGGTAGCTTTACAGTAGTGAAAAACGAAATTGGGTGTAAGTCACTACCAGGACATGCTACACACACCAAGGCATGTCCTACCTCACACATACAATGCACCCTACCATAGGGGTGGCTTGCATGATGCCAAGGGAAGGTTCAGGGGCTGGGAAGTGGGTGCACTTCACAGCCAAGATGGCAGTTCGGGACTGCACGCAGACTCTGCAGTGGCAGGTATGAGACACACTTTACAAGCTGCTTCTGTGGGTGGCGCAAACCAGCGCTGCAGGCCCACCGGCAGCATTCGGTTTACCAGCCCTGGGCACTCACAGACCACGCTACTAGGGACTAACAGGTAAACCAAATAAGCCAATCAGGGATATACCAGTTCATATGTCATATTTACACAGGGAGCATTCGCGCTGTGGCACTGAAGGGCAGTGGCACAGCGCCCAGAACATCTAACACCAGCAAAACGGAGGAGACAACAGCGAAAAATGGAAGGGAGACCCACGCCAATGGTGCCAGGTCTAACAATCCCATATACTGGGAGTCTCCCTTGGGGTACCCCCCTGTACTACCGGTTACAGCCTTTCAGGGACTGACAGCAAGCTAGTGCTGCTGCTGACCACAGACACGATTCTGCCCTCCTGCTGCTGAGCCAAGCTCAAGCAAGGGAAGGTAGAACCATAGGTTTCCTGTCGCAGGGAGGTGTGACCACCTCCCAGACAGGACTTAGTGTATTGGGTTGTGGTGGGGGTGCTTGCCAGTGCCACCAGACTGCTTTGAGTGGCACATTTGGTTACCTCCTTGCATACTCCAGTTGGAACCAGTCCTGGGAGCCCTAGGCTCCTGCTCTGGCACGAAACTGGACAAAGGACACAGGTGTATCCTCCCCTCTGTCCAGGCCCTCCTCTGGGAGAGACCGAGTCGTTCCAACCCTTTCCCTAGGGTACTTTGGTGCTTACCTGTGGGTGGCTCTTCAGATTTGTCGTGGGACAAGACTCAAGCCTGATACCATGTCACTCATCGACCGTATGGACACTTGGACTTCGCCTGGAACCGAGACTGTATCAAGGAAGACTCCTGCTGCTCCTGGTCTCACCGTTTTGCAAGTCTGCTTCATCATCTGTGTCTGTGCTTCTCCCAGGATCTTCACCAGACCTGTGGGCATCAAGAACACCCGAAGTAATCTCCCTTGGAGTGAAGGAATCACTCCCCTGCATCTGCAACGAAGCTGACCGGTCAATTGCTCCTGACGTCCCAAGGACTTCGAAAGGCTCAGCAACACAAGTGGTGGTTTTGCAACTCCCTCGTGACCCGACCTACCCTCAATTTTGAGGCCAGCATCCCTCATCAGAACCCCTGGGACCAAAACCCTATGCACCGCGTCAACTTGCCATTGCCAAGGTGTGTTGGCTATGCACTTTAGAGATCTTCGGGCTACAAGAAGCTCCAGCCTCCAGCATCTCTTCTTGCCAAATACAGCGTCTTCACTGCATCATCTGCACTGTGGGCCTTCCTTCTTGGTGAGCTGCTTGAGGTCCTCTTGCAACTCCTGTGCCTTCGGCCTGTGGGTCCTCTTGAGGTCATCTTTTACAGCGGGCTCTCCTGCTTGTGGTGAGTCCCTTGGACCTTGCTGGTCCCAACTTTGCTCCTTTGCTCTGCACACCTGTTGCAGCTGCTAAGGCTTGTTTGTGCTCCCGCCGGACACCGACCCCCTGGTTCTCGACTTCCGATGTGGGACAGTTTGCGCACGTCTCCCGTTCTTCCTCAGCGTCGCTTGGTCTTCCCAGCTGCAGCAACAAGGTCACCGTCATCACTTTTGAACTGTCTGTTATCGGTGGGCATTGCTCTTCCGTGCCTCCTGGTCACCTCAGAGTGGCATAGACACTGTCCCCTCTGCTTACAGGTTCTTCGCTTCAAGAATCCATCCAGGGATTCCACCAGACTCTTGCACAGTCTTCTCCAGCGGTATCATTCCTGAAGTCCTCCATTGTGGTCTACGGAGGTTTCCAACGTCACTTGGCACCTATGCACCCGGCTTCCCTGGTGTAGGTATCCTGATTCCTTGAGTATCCACGGGTAGGGTGACCCTCCAACCTTCTGTCTTCCACAGGGTTTCTTCAGGGTCCACTGGGAAGGGTCCTTTTACTTCAAAACTGCAACCGCGACTTCCCCATTGACTGCTATTGGCTGTGTTTCCACTGTGCACACAGCCTCCGTGGAGTTCCAGGGTACTTACCTTAGGTGGTTCCTTATGTCCCCAGCTTCTCTGAATCTCTTGATCCAAGTCCCGACTTCGGTTGCAGTTCGCATTCTACTTTCTTAATATATGGTTTGGTCTCCCCTTGGAGACCACTGTATTTTGTGCTTAATTACCTACTGCAATCATAGTATTATTGTGTATGTGTGTTGATAACTCCTGGTAGGCGATATACCAATGTGTTAGTGAGTGTTGTGTAATAAATAGACATTTTTATACACTGTGTGGCTCTTTTTCATTTAACCTACACTACATTATTAAACCAGTAAAACAAGCTGCTTGACACTCCTTCAAGATAACCCTGAAGGCTGCTCTCCACAGCTACCTCTTTGAGAGGCTTCAAAGTTTATCAAAGACCACTAAAACCACCCTAAGGGTTGTCTGGATTACTGAAAGGTGCTACACTTAAATAAGTGATCCGGCCTCCTACAGTTGCCTTTTGTAATTTTGTACATATTGATAAGTTTTATGACAGTGTACTTGATGGTTCCCAATTTACATTCAATAGAGGAAGTCTCAGTTTGTTACAACAACAAGCCAATGATGAAGGCTATTGGCTAGATTCATTTATTGAGAAAGGTTATGTCAAATGCCATAGGTCTAATCTGGCCAATATGAAAAGTTTCGACCAGGCTAGAGGAACGTATTTATTAAAACTAATAGGCTTTTATGGGTGCAGTTACTATACAGTGTTGAGGGCTATACACTAGTATTTTGTTACAAGGTATGTCAAAGATCAAACTTAGTAAGCAAGGATGTGGAATTCCTATAGCCAGACGCCCAGGACATATTGTTTGGGGTCAAGGGCAACAGGTTTTCAGATCCTTGGGACAAGTAGGCCCAACCCCATACAGCACAAACCCTCTAGCTGCTAGTTTGCAGTACCACATTATGGATCAGGGAAGGGCACTGTCTGCAGTTAAGGTAATATTTGTGTCCATATATTGATGCTGTTCAAACTTGTATCTATGGTTCATTAATTGAAAGCCTTTATTATTAGGGTGAGCACTCTAAGAATATGTTGTAAGCTCTGACTGCACTTCTGACAGTGGTTCCAGTATAAAAATGTGTACACACGTTTTCAACGTTTATCAATATGAGGCTATGTATAATGCTCTCAGAATGCTCTCTGATTAGATGCAAATATTTGCAGAAGCTTGAAAGCAAGACTGATGATTATTTGCTTTCAAAATAAAATGTTCATAAAAAAATGAAAGTAGGAAAAAACATTTTGCTAAACTACTGTAAAGTTTCAGGTACCATTTCTTTGCAGCATCTATTAGTAAAATGTGTTGATGCATGCTAGTATTTCCCAAAAATATTCATAATGGAAATTCATTGTAACCAGTTTCAATAAGATTATGGGAAACATAAAAATAAACAAGCATTGGCAAAGCCAATAGGTCTGAAATTGGTGGTCATCTTTTTAGTTTTGTCAATGTATGACTTGTTTTGGCATGGTTTTTGTAAAACCTTATTGGTGTGGGAGCTGCCGGGCCCTCGCCATTATAACAAACATTGGCAAAAGCAAAAACTGTTTTTGGTCTCAAAAAGCACACAGTGCCACAGTAGTTACTGGCACTGAACAAAACTACTTTGTGTGCAGATATGCTCCTTGTGAAAAAGCAGAATACTGTCACTCACAGTGAAGCCAGCCGCTACAGAGAGAGACACAGAATTTTAATAAACACAAAAGGTCATGGTTAACGCCAGGCCATATAAGGGGCCCAATTATTAAAGAAAGTCTCAAAAGTGCCCCCATGGTATATGTCCTTGCATTAAGTGCAGCTATACGGCTTTCGTGAATGCACAAGAATTTACAGAAGTAGGGCAAGAAATAGTACTCCTAGAAAATATTTGTGAACTGCATTTTAGCATGAGCAAATATGCATGTGTAGATTAGCTCATGCGAAAATCTGAGAGTTTGCAAGTTTACTTTCCCTCTAACTACTTTTTTCCGAACTCTGGAAGAAGGTTTACGTATGCCATTGTCAGGAGTACATTTCCCACATTTCTCAGTATGGGAAAAGATTAGAGAAGAGTTGTTGAAACCCCTTAAAACATGCAAGTTAGTAGTTTTGCACATACTCAAAATGGCATTCAAATCATGGAACTGTTGCTTACCACTACCTCTAGCCCGAGTATGTAGATGTGCGGAAACGTGGCAACCTAAGGGGATTGCTAGTATTCAAACACTACTATGGTATGAGCCCTGGCATAATCATAGAGGCTATATCAGAGCTCTTATATAATGAGATTGCTGCCATAATTTGTCGCCACACTACAAGGCACCAAAGGGACAAGTGAATTTTGCTACAGGACAAGTGGATTTATGAAGCAGCCTGCCCCATGGGCAAGTAGATATTTTTTTTTATTCCACACCCCTGAGTAAGGATGGGGTATAATGTTCGGTAACCCCTCAGAGCAATCCTGTTTGGCAGATTTGCACTGTGATAATCCTTAAATCATCATAAGAGGGGTTGTATATTGCTTTCCTGTCATTTTATAAGTATTTGTAACATTGCTGATTGTTTTGCTAATAGCTGCTTTATGAAAAAGCATAATTGAGATATAGTAGGCATGAGATGATGATGGTGACAAACCAATGACTAAAGCCATAGCCAAAATTCATTCATATCGGAAGGGTATGTGAGGTGCCAGAATGACTGACCTGTTTATTATGAAACATTAAGACAAGGACCTACTTATTTATTGTGAAAGTCATATGGTAAAGCCAATAGACATGTATGGGTGGATTGTCATTACATTGCTTTAAAGACTTTAGACGGGTACTTGGAATCTCAGAAATTAACTTAGTATGCCTGGTCTTTGGTGTTGGCTACCCTGTGGCAAACCATGGTCATAGATTTGTGTTTTGAGAATCCTTAAGCCATTTTAGGTTGGGCTGTATTGTGTTTTGCCAGCTGTAATTTTTTGACATACTTCTAATTTTACCAATAGCTGCTTTGTAGCAAAGCTTGTGCTCAATACAGCGGACCTTACATTTTCATGGTGGCAACTAATGATAAAGGCTATAGGCCTGATTGGTTCATTGAAAACATTTTGTCTAATGCCATAGATTTTACCCTGTTCTTAATTAGGATGGGTGACTAACTAGGCGGGTAGCAGCTATGCTATTGGTTTGTCCCTTTTATCTCATAAAAATCCATTGTTTTGTACTTTTTACAGCTTTAAATATGCTTGCCAATCCAAACCCAATTAAGCGGAGTGCACCCCTGTCTCCTTCAACATCATGACCTCACACTCCAAGTATCACACCAACTCAAGCCCTAGGTGCACACCTTCAGGTGCTTTCTCCCCCATCCTTGATATCATTAGTTTCATCCTCGAAAGTGGATCCAGCGATGACTATATCCCTACCCAACTATCCAATGCACTCTGAACTTCAAATTAAGCCATAGCACAAAACACCTAGTAGCCACAGTGGTCTCTCAGGGGTTTTGATTTTGGCAGTCATTTTAGTCAAACATAATTCAAATGTTTTAGCATCATGCAACCATGAGTAGTCGGTCACCTAATCATGATCCAAAAAGTAAAACAAACAAAGACAGTATAGAGAAAATTTTGCTAGTTTCATGTTAGAACCAAAGCTGGTCCATTTGCCAAGCTGGAATTGAATATTTGGTGTATGAATGACAGCAATGATAACTTTTCTATACTCTGCTAAGTACATAAGTCTCCATCGTGATAACAGTATAAAGAATCATTATCGAAATCAGTGCAACTCCTTTTATCTACTTTGTAATTTTGAAAAGCTTAGCTGGTCCTCCTGGGATTCAAATCTGTGACCAGTAGGTTATACCCAGACATTGTTAGCATGTTTACCTAATCTACTTTTTTGAGGAGCCCAGATTCTTTACGATTCATTTAAGTACAACAGTATGATGCCACCTGGCCTGCTGACACTTTACAGAACCAAGCTACATTTTGTTACAGCTGACCAAAACCAGGACATATCTTCGTTCTCATTTAGTCCACTGAATACGGTATCTCTTCGAAACTGAACAGCACATACACCTAGGCTGCCACAGTATGTTTAAGTCAAAAAGTATTCCTCTACTTCTAAGTCAAGAGATGTAGCCAGACGATTACTTATAACAAATCCTCTATTATTACAGCAACTGCTGTGAGGAAACGCAGAGCTGAAAGCCAACCTTGCATTACTAACACAGTGATTGCAAAATAAAAACATATATGTTTTTAAATTGTGGCTACTGCTCCCACAACATTAATTACTTATATGCAATACAGGAAGAGCATTTTGAAGTACTCGAATAATGCCTGCCCCAAATTTAAGTACTAAAAATCCAACTACATCTACCTTTACATCTAGTAGCAAAACCGAATCAGTGGTGGCAGAACCAATATGGTCTGTCAGTACAATTTGTGTATTCATTGCAGAGACGAAAACACAAGCTTTTCAGCTGCATGTGTAAATAGCAAAATATTCTCACAATGAACAGGTACTGTTAGAGTGACGCAGCATTTTGTCCTGAATATGATAATGTTTTAACAGTGCCTGGAGTAAGTAACGTATTTGTATATTCTAAATTACCTACGTTTCAGCAACAGCTTGCACTTTGCTGAAAATCAAGCAACTATTTTAAAATGCAATACGATACAAAAATTAATAGATAAATCACATAATTAAAGGAACTAAATGACAGCATATTAAAAAAAAAGTCGTGTGCCAGGAGTAAGCCATTGACCATTATCCATCTAGCTGAGGTGATAGCAGGAGCTCTGAGGAATCCAAAATGTTCCTTGAAAAAATCAGTTTGTATGGAATTCACCTCACCTGTAATTAATAGTTTCAAAAGAATGTAAGAAATAAATGTAGATTGCTTTCAAAATCTAATATTTGCACATTTCGAAGGTGGCAGGCAATTTTGCGATCCTATTTTGAAATATTCAAAGCCAAATTAAAATACCTTTTATCTCTCCTATCGCTTACTAACACAGCTTTGATGCACGCAATATTTTTAAAATGTAGTAGGCAGAATCAGTGAAAAACATAGGCAACATATATATAAACAAGCATTGAAAATGCAATAGGTCTCGCCTTTGATTAAGTTAAAGCCATTTGCTTTGCTAATGGTATTGTATAGCAAAGCAAATGGCTTTAACTTAATGAAAGGCGAGACCTATTGCATTTTGAATGCTTGTTAAGTAACAGATCTCCATCTGCGAAAACCTTTGAGGCAGTAAACGGAGGCGGTAACACTACACCAACAGGGTACTGCATAATGTTTGCAGGACATATACACAGCAATGCGAGGCCAGTAGGTACAAAGAGCACCCAGGCAAACTTAGCTACAGAACAATGCACGAACAATATAGCGCACATCAATTTTCAGCATTGGTGAGAAATGTATGCATGCCTGCCCTTATCTAAGTGAGCGAGCTTTGGGGTCAGGCAGTGCAGTCACACAGCCTGCAGTTCAAAACCCCATACACAGCTGCCAAGGAGCGCCATGCCACGTCCCTGGTTGGGCGTGCGGAGGTGGGAGCCAGTAAATGAAGAGCCACTTCCCTCTTGTTGAAAAAGGGCAACTGTTTAGTGTGTCGAAACGAATTACAAGGACGCTGGGAGTTACTGCGCACAATGGCAATAATGGATCCCGGAATAAGGCATACAGGGGTGACCCTGGGAAGAGTTACTGCACACCAATAGGATGGTGGGGACATTACTTTACAAAATAAACAAAAGGCCGATTACGGGTAAGGCAATGACTGATCGGGATTAAATCTGCACCCATAAACGCAGATAATAGGAAAACACTGAAAATGTTGGACACAATTTTCAGGGTGAATTTGAATTAAGAAATCCATGTAATTAAATTAAAGATGCGACTCCAAAGAAAAGTAGAAAAAAATATATAGTGGTCGCGGTCCCGAAAATGAAAGCGGACCGCGCATGCAAAATATAGTGGTCGCGGTCCCGAAAATGAAAGCGGACCGCGCATGTAACTTACAAAATACCAAATGTAAAATATAGTGCTTACCGAGTAATTGAAGGAGGCCGTGTCCCTCCGCAAGTAAACGATCCAATCCCGGTGGGCGGGGTCAAAAGCGGACAGGGTGGCAACCCTCAGTGTAATGATTGCCTCCGGTGCAATCATTACACTGTGTTTTGCATAATCCATGACGCAAAACGACGCGCACGAATCAGAAAAGCTGGCAGAGCTCAGACACGGCTTCTGGAATCGTATCTATTCCAAGAAGCCCTCTCATGGCGAGAGCAGCGCATGCGCGCTGCTAACGCCAGGCGAGACATAAAAAAATAGTAGGTGGTCCATTCTCAAAGAAAGACATAATTAATATCCTGGACCTCTATGACCTCTGATGTATGCAGACTTACAATTTTATTTTTCAGTAATTTACAAACGTTTTCAGATGTACGTCTAGGACCTTTTACTTTGGCAAGTTTCCAGGCATGCTCTTAGCAAACGTTTATGCATTTAATGCTCTCATGAGCAAATGTGCCTGCGCATATTTGTTTATGCAAAAATGTAACAAGCAAGTGGAAATTAACTTCATGGGGAAGGAAACTTTCCTTTGTAGAAACCACTTTATCCTCAGTGAGAAAGATAGGCAGTGTCCACAAGATGTGTGTGGGTGTATTTACAGTAACATTTTAAAACAAGCATGGGCAAAGCCAATAGGTCTGACATTGGTTGTCAGCTTTTTGACTCTGCAAACGATTGTTTTGTCATGCCAAAAGGTTATTGCTGTGGATACTACCGTACCCTCGTCAATCTTAAAAAATATATATATAAAAATGGACAAAGTAAAAATATTTGTTTTGTCTCAAAAAGCACATTGCCCCATGCTGTAATGGGTGGATGTAAAATGTAGCGACACAATAACAGCCCAATGGATGAAGAGGGCTGGCTGAAAGCCCCGTAAATATATTACACATCTAATGTTATGAAAATCAAAAAGTCTTGGCAAACGCCAGGCCAAAAAACAGCTGAATGCTTTACAGTAAATATGTGGAACCATTTAATAAGATGATTCATCAGAAAAGAAGGTAAGAAAGAGAGCAACACCATAACATTGATATATACAAAAAATCTACTATAATCATATGCTGGGGATAATGCAAGTGCTGGCATATGTAGAACATTACCATGATCAAAAAGCTGTCCTAAATGAAGCCTGTGCATAATTATGCTTTTGCATATGCACAGACTGCGAATATTTAACAATTTGACACAACCAGAACACCAAGAATACAAAACCTGATATTACACCACACCTAGCCACAGATGATGTTATCAGAGTATGGATGTAATGAGAACGCAGCCAAAATCTGTCACTCTAAAAATGACCAAAATGAGACAAATGGGGCTGTTAACAGGACAAGCACATTTCGAAAGCATCTCGCCTCTTGGACAAGCAGATATTTTATCAAAATTCCCACACCTTTGATACCATCTGTGGCACCTGCCAGGCGCAAACATCGCAGCAATTCTATAGACATTATCTTGTCAGAAAATCTATTTTCCTTACATGTTAGGAAAGCCACTAGTTTGAAAGAGATGAGATAAAGCAATTACGTTGGTAACTTGGGCTGAATCGGAGGGTCAACATTAGTTGCCTTATTTGATAATACTGTTAACTGAGCAAATATTTGTAAACCTTACGAACCTCATGTCAAACAAAAATGGGTAGACCGAAGAATTTGAAAAAAATTATTGTTTTTTTCCATGGGCATCTACACTTGAACATTCAATTTCGAAACAAAGAGGTGGTGGTCTTTCTGGGTGTACAGACACACATGATAAGATGGAGAGTCAAGTATACACAGAATTGGTTCCACGCAAAAGAGAGCAAATTTCAAAGACAAAATACTACATGTTTTGAACGTCCCATAATGAAAAGAGGAAAACATTTACAATCTGTTTTCCTGGTGCACTAGATAATATTCCTAACAGAAAAATATAATTGGCTGGGTGTGAAGCAAGTATGGTTAATCCACACTGTTGGCCTCGTCTAACAACTCACAAGAGACATCCACACTTCAGTGTAAGACTGAAAAGGCATCCAGCTTCTTTGCTCTCTCTTTTGGCTACAAACAAGTCCCTGGATTTACAAAACCAGCATTGGTTAACCTCTTTCCCTTTCAGCTGTTTATTGTACTCTACATGTGCCTTCCCTTGATCCACTTGTTCATAAGAGATTTATGGCCACTTTAGTTTGTTCTTTCGCAGGAGTGGTTAAAAGGATAACTAAAGGTTAAGTCAAAGAAAAATAATTTCAGATTTTGAGGAAGCCGCAAGCAGGAACAAAAAGCCCAGATGGATCTCAATTCTCAGAGCTGCTACCCTAGCCATTTCACAATTTCTAGCATCATCCCAGGACGCACTCGAATCCATGAGCCAAGTCCTAGCCTCAAACAGACCTTAGCCAACCTATAACTTCACTCCCATTAGGTTGGCCCATTGCAGACACTATTCCTTGACTGACACACTAGGTACATTCACTGCTGTAACTCCTAATCCCATTTCTCACTGTAAGGTACATCCCCAGGCCTGACCCTCCTCCTAACCTCACACCATGGCTGCATCTGCCACCCGGAAACCATTTTATTTTTCACAGCCCAGGAGCATCCGCTGCAGACTCAATCCCTAGTCTGGCAATTTAAGGAGAGTCCCAGTCCTGACCCAAGCTCCTCAATCAAAGATTCAATCAGTCGATTTATATAGCGCTGCTTTGTCACTCGTGAGAGTATCCAGGAGCTTGTGTGGCCCAAGGGACTAGTTAAAAAGCCAGGTTTTGTGCACCTTTCAGAATTCCGGAAGAGAAGGTTCGGACGTGTAGGGGGAGGTTATTCGATGGATTCACAGCAAAGTAGGAGAAGGAGCTCCCTCCGCTTCTGCTTCAGTGGATACGGGGAGTGAGGGCGAAAGAGTGGGATGTGGAGCATGGATATCTAGCTGGTTGATGGAAGTTCAGTCTGAGGTTGATGTAGCCGGGTTCTTGGTTGTGTAGGGCCATATATGTGTGGGTCAGGAGCTTGAATTTGCATCTCTTCGGTATTAAGAGCCAGTGGAGTTCTCTGAGGTGAGGGGTGATGTTGGTTCATCGAGGCAGGTCGAGGACAAGTCTGGGTGCAGCGTTCTGTATGGTCTGAAGTCTCTGTAGGAGGTGCGTGCCGATAGCCGAGTACAGGGCGTTGCCGTAGTCCAGTTGGCTGCTGATGAGGGCCTGTGTGATGTTGCATCTTGTGTTCTGGGGAAGCCATTTGAAGATTTTTCATAGAATGCGAAGAGTGAAGAACCAGGCAGAAGAAACCAAGTTGATCTGGGACTTCATGGTCAGTTTGATGGTCAGTTTGCTGTCCAGGATGATGCTGAGGTTTCTGGCGTGGTCAGTCGGGGTAGGTGAGGGTCCTAGGTCCGAAGTCCACCAGGAAGCATTCCAGGAAGTGGTAATATTGCCAACCCGAAATGTACAGTCTAAACCCAGTTCTAGAATAACATCCCACATTGCATAAACCTGCTTTAGACCCACGCTCCTCAGCTTTGACACAATATTCAGACTGACACGAAAATGACACCTACTGTTCTGACCCTGATGCCTAGTCTGGCACTCTTAAAACGATTCTCCTCCATATTAACTCCATGCCTGGTTTCACTACTTAAAGGGCCATACACCGCTCTGACACTGTGCCATGTATCACACCCCAACGGTGCATACACAATCCTGACCCTATCCCTAGCCTGACACCATAGTACCTCAGCAACTATGACTCATCCCCACATGTTGATCAATCTCCAGTACTAACCCCCTATTTACAATCTCATACCCTGGGTTCATCTCCATCTCTGACACAGCATAGCCTCAGAACCTTTGTGCATTACCAATCCTCATCGCATCTCTTATGTTATGTTAAATTATTTGTGCACGAATAACCCCCAGAGGGGTATCTCGGCACAAAACCAAGACAGCAGATAAAAGGATGCAACTTTTAAAATATGTTAGTCTTATAAACTCACAAATGCTTTCTCATCTAAATTTCTGACATGAACACCATCATAATACCCCAGCATTAATCCTCAAAACCTAGTCCCATTCCATGGCTCACACACAAAATACATTTTCATCTGTAGACTCACCACAGTACAGAGACCAGGGCCAAAATCCATCATTTTGTTGCTCTCCATGCCATTCCAGTTTAAACCCAGCCATATGCAAATCAAACGTGACCCTTGTTCCCCACGGGAACAGTCGAACCCAAACTGCCAGGCCTGGACTGGAAGGAAGCATCCTGGGACTGGTTTCGGTTTATCACCCCTCAGCAGCCAGGCTAGCTTGACTCAAGTGGCATGGCGAGCACAGGACCCACGTCTGGGCATATACCCTTTCCCACTCGGGGTGACAAAGGCAAAAAGAACTATTGATGGACAAAATGCAAAACAATGTCAAACATTCACCCCAATTCAGAGATCTGGGCCTAAATCCATCGGGTTCTTTTTGCTCCCCATGCCATTCCAGTTTAAACCCAGCCATATGCAAATCAGTCTTGACCCCGTTTCCCCATGGAAACAGTCCAGCCCAAACTGCCAAGCCAGATCCTCCCTGGACGGGAAACAAGCACCTCACTCTGGGTCCTGGGCTCACTGTGCCACTGGATTCAAGCTAGTCTGACTGATGAAGGGTGATACCCCGACACAGGTCCCAGGATGCTTGTTTCTGGTCTCCTCTGAAAACTAGTTTTCAGTCATTTTCTAGGTGAAACGATGCGTCAAGCCATCTGTACAACTTGTCTGCTTTCCAAACACATCTTTCAACGCTCTGCTTATTGTACAGATTGTAGTAACCAAATGTTCTCCATACATACTACTGCAAGCCTCAAGCTGTAAGCTAGGTCATCCTATGCAAAATGACCATTCAAGTATGCACAGTTCTGGCCACATCGCCAACCTCACTCAATGGAAACATTGCCAAACCTGACCTAAACGTACTTCCTCACCCCGGGTTAGGGACTGATTCACTTAATTTGTACTTCTCAAGCAACTCTGACCCCAAACCCTGCGCCTTCCCTATCCCATGGTTGCTTCCCAAACACCACCAGAAAGAATTAAATGCCGTCGTGCATCATGTTTTTCTGTCTCCCCATTTGTACAGTCACATCCCTGCTACAAATAATTTCACAGTTGCAGATTGCAATGCTCGTACCGGAACAAGCTCCTTGACAGAGCGCCGAGCAGGTTCCAGCTCGCCTTCCTCCACCTCCATGGGCTCCGGCTCCCGTTCTGGGCTCTGCTCGGGCTCAAGCCCTGTCTCTGACTTCACAGAGATCACAAGGCCCCGCACAGCCGCCATCGCTGCTCAAGGCTACCAACGAGCTATGGCAGTAACAGGCAAGAGCGCCGCCCAGGGAGCAACGAGAGAGCCCAACAGCTAGAGCGGACCGTGAGAACAGGAAGCAGGGACCATAGAGAGCGAGCTGAAGCTAGGACCATCGAACAACCAAAGTGAGGGGCAGCGAGCTAGAGAGAGAGACTGGCAGAACTAAAGAGAGGTGAACAACCAAAGTGAGGGGCAGCGACCTAGAGAGAGAGACTGGCAGAACTAAAGAGAGGTGAAAATGACAGTTCAGTTCTAGTATTGGCCACGAGTTTCACAGTTGTTATGTTAAGCTTCTGTTTTTCAGACGTATTATAGTCCTTTGCCCCAGTAGGATATAAAATGCAATCATTGCCAAAGCCAGTAGATATTTTTCAAAACAAATGTAACGCTCAAAAGTATTTGGCAAAAACATAAAATGTACACATTTAAAGGAGCAGCCTAAGCAATCCTTATCTGGCTTCCCTGGTACTGAACTTCACTATTTTCTAGAGGTGGGGCGAGCCAACAAATTAAGAAGACGATCTGAGCCAAGGGACTGCCTGGCTCACAAAGGTCTTCTACCAGCCGAACCCTAAAAATGATTGGCATGTAAACAATACAACAAACATCACATAAATATAATATTGTCGCTTCAAAATTCACAATAGTGTATTTCCTTAACGTGTGGAAACTTTGACATTCATATGGCACATTACAGCACGGCACTGAGAAGTACTTATTAAAAGTGATCGTTTTCAAACTTGAACTTCGAGCCACTCCTGTCCCCACCCCCATACCCATACTGTTAGACAAGGCAGTTGTCATGTGAACTCTGTATGTGGCCCAGATTCTGAACTCACGTATTTGAAGGTGCTTTCATATGCGATAGTGAAGAAAAAGTAGGATCGGTAACAGAAAATATTTGCCTAACAAACTCAATTTGATTAAGGAGGAAGCCGTGATTAATCCAGGTTTTCTGTTCACTTAAAAATCAGCCACTAAATTAGTATCTATTTGTCTCTTCTTTTTACTGCAAATGTTTTAATTTCAAATGATTTTATTAGGTATTTTCAATAGAAAAAAAAAAAACACAAGAGAACAGCATACGGTGTAACAGAAGTATAAAATTGATATGATACAACAGTTGGGAAGAAACATATCGGCTTCAGCAGTATGAAGAACAGGAAATATTATCACAAGCAATATACAAGAAGCGAGGAATACAATGTACTAGATGATACAGGATACTGTACACTAATGAATAATCTACATAAAATCTATGAAATAAAGAGGAGAGGGAAATGAGAGATGAGAGATAAAAGTAAATTAATAAGAACTAAGTAAAAGAATAGGAGAAGAAAAGATTAAACGAATCAGAGAAATAAAGAGGCCCACTCATGCTTATGTTGGGAATTATGTCAAAGTGCATGTATTGGAAAGAGAGTCCTATGGAAGCAGAATTTTCTAGGTTCAGTACGTCTGAGAGTCCAAAAAGTATTTTACTCATCCATAATTCTATGTCAGGACCGGAGGCTCCGATTATGCTTCTCATTTCTTTGCTTTTATTATACAGCAGCCAATAAAAAACCACTTTTTTATTCATAAAACTACAAATCCCATGAGCACTAGGTGCCCTATAACCATAGAGAGTACCCTATATAAGGGCTCGCCGAGGAAGTCACCTCCTCTTTCTTTGCTGCTCCGCAGCCAGTTAAGTGCCTCTTCCCTTACTATTTCACTGATAGTGTATGGGTTTTTAGGGGTTGTGCTTGGAGAGCGCGATTGCGCATTTATAATTGCCTTCATTGTGTAATTACCGGTTTAATCATTGTATGTGGCGCGTTATTGCAGAGTTGTTGTTTTGGCCGGGTTGCCGTTTCCTGACATACTTAGTCGCCTCAGCGCTCCGGTGAGCGAGCGCGGAGTTTTTCGCAACTTCTGGGAGCGCGATAGCCTCCCTCTGCTGGGTGCCCCTTGCAGACTTGAGGTGGAGAGGGAGTGCAGGGCGAGGACCGCGCGTCGCTCGATCGCGCGAGTCCTCTTTTCATTCCTACGGAGGGCTGGACCGCGCATGCGCGGCGGCCATCTTTGATGTTTTCCGACGCTGCAATTGACGCGGTGATCGGAGCGGGAGATTTCCCGAGTTCGAAATTGAAGTGCTGTACCTCCGTGTTTGCCCTGCGGACGCCTGACGCTGTTGAGAGGCGGAAGGCTGTATAAAGTGCATAGGCATTGCCTAGAGAGGTTTGGCAAGCCTCCCTCCACCACACAATTTGAAGGTTTTAACCTTTGCTTGCCTGGGGCTCCTCTCCCCCTGATCCCCACGACTGTGGACAGATAATCCTCCTAGTGCCATGAACTACTGCCAGGCACTGCGGTCCATTCATTATGGCCGAATTCTTCTACGAGGAAGAATACTGTGAGGAAGAGCCGTCCGGCTCTTTAGAATATGACCTCGTTGAGGCTTTAGACGCCGGAGTGCAGCACTCCGTGAATACAGCACTCGTCAAGGCCATTGCGCCTCTCAAGCGCCACTTGAATAAGTATGCGATTCAGCAGGGGTGGATTCCTGCAACTGGCGCTAAACCTCCTACAGGGGACAAGATGAGGGCTAATCCCCACACAGATGACTTCGCCCGGCTCGCAAAAGCTCTGGCGAACGACCACGCGTATACTGCGATACAAGAGATCACTGAATCCGTTCAAGGAGAGACTGGGGATTCCTCATCGGATAAGCCATCTGAGGACGAAGAAGCTCCCCAGCCGGCAAAAAGGCCAGAAAGGAGCGACACCTTGAGGTACCCACCCAACCTAAAGTCCTGACTTTTGACCCGGCGGACATTGTCCACCCGAATTCCACCGCATGGCTTCCGTCGCAGGAAGTGGCGGAGTACGTACAATCCAACCTTCGTCGCCCCTTCGACAAGGATGTTAGGGCCCGGCTGCGGTCGGAGTGCCCAAGACCGGAGTTGGCGGCTAAAGTGGCGGACACGCCAGAAGTGGATCCTACCATGATAACATACTTAAAGAAATACGCTAAGGATCCCAAGAAAGGCATTGACCGCGCCTGGCGGTCATGCCAAGATAAATTGTTAGATTTATCCGGCCCGCTTACCAAAATCCTAGAGCTAGGATATCGAGCAAAGGAGTCCAGATCCATGATTGATCCGGATGATCTCATCGAATGGGCTCAGAGGGCGGTGTGCCAGTTGGGCAACGCCAATTGCGCCATGTCAAGTGAGCGTAGACGCTCGATCCTCCTTAAGTTAGATCCGAAGCTGGCGGAATTGTCCTCCTCGGAGGCGGGTCCGGTGGCCCAAGGCCTCCTTTTTGGCCAGCCATTTTTAAAGGAACTGACAAAATTTGTAGCCACCTTCAGTGGTTTAGACAAGGCGCAGGAATCATTAAAGCGTGCCTTCCGCCCGGTTTCGCCAGGGCCGGACGAAACCGGGGCGGTCGTTCGGCCGTGGATATCATCAAGGCGCCCCTCGGGGACAACAGCACCAACGAGGAGGTTACCAGGAACATAACGCCGGAAACTCCTCCTTCTACCCCTCTCGGCGCGGCAGGAATCGCTTCCGAAGAGGCCGTGGTGGTGGCTATCAGGGAACCCAGCAAGGCACAGGAAATACAGGTGAGTCTCATTCTGTGTTCAGAAGTGGTGCTGGGGGTCGCATTCAGTTTTTCCTTCCGGCTTGGCAAGCGATCTCACAGGATGCTTGGGTTTTAGAGACAGTGCAAGGGTACAAACTGGAATTGTACGGCACTCCCTCCCAGGTTTCCTTTCCCCGTCCCATTCTTTTTTCCCTTCAAGAGCAAGATTTCATTACAACAGAAATCTACGCCCTTCTTCAAAAAGGGGCTATTGTGGTCACGCAGGCCCACCCTCGAGGTTTCCTCAGTACGGTTTTCCTAGTGGAAAAGAAAGGGGGCAGGTCCAGATTGGTCCTCAATCTGAAAGAGTTCAATGGGTGGATCACCTACCGACATTTCAAAATGGAGGGCATCCACTTGTTACGGGACCTCCTTCAAGAGGAAGATTGGATGGTACGGCTCGATTTAAAAGACGCCTATCTGTCGGTTCCCATTTACGCTCCACATCGCAGGTTTCTTCAATTTCTCTGGCAGGGCGTCTGCTACGAGTACAAGGTCCTTCCCTTCGGACTTTCATCGGCACCTTGGTGCTTCACGAAACTCCTACGCCCAGTCATGGAGTCGTTGCGAGCTCGGGGGTTCGCTTGATAGTCTACTTAGACGACGTCATTATCATGGCCCGTTGCCCTCGTCTGGTACTCAGGCACCTAGAGTGGGCAATAAACTTACTTCAGAGCCTGGGTTTCTTGATAAACCCTCAGAAATCCATTTTGTCCCCCACGCAATCTATAGAATTCCTGGGGTTTCAGGTCGACTCTCGGAGCTGCCAGCTTCTCCTTCCCGCGCAAAAGATCAGGACAATCAAGAAAGAATTGAGATTGATTGTGAACAGGCAGACTGTATCCTTGAGGACGGTGGCCCGTGTGGTAGGTCTGTTAGCCTCCTCGATCCAGGCCATATTTTCGGGACCTCTGCATTATCGAGCTCTCCAGCGCCTGAAGATCCACCATCTCCGCAAAGGCCTCGGATATGCAGAACTGATTCCTCTTTCCGAGGAAGCGAGGTGGGAGATGGCTTGGTGGTTAGATCACATGGAGTCATGGAATGGCAGAGCCATATTTGGAGCGAGTCCCGAGATAGTGATCGAATCGGACGCCAGCCGCTGGGGCTGGGGAGCCCGCTGCGGTCCAATTTCGACAGGGGGCGGTGGTCCCCGGAGGAACTCTCACTGCACATCAACTGCCTGGAACTCCTGGCAGGCTCATTTGCAATTCGCAGTCTTTCTCCCCGGAAGACGGATTTCTGCATCCTTTTGCGGATGGACAACGTATCGGCAGTTCGATACGTGAACAAGCTAGGAGGGACGAGATCACGGATTCTTGCGGAGATCGCCAAGGATTTTTGGCACTATTGCCTACACAACAGAATTTCAGTGGTGGCAGAATATCTCCCGGGCGCAACAACGAGGTGGCGGATTGGCACTCTCGATACCTGCGCGATTACAGCGATTGGAGGCTTCATCCTCGTATTTTTCGCTTCCTGAATCAGATATGGGGTCCGTGTCAATTGGACTTGTTCGCATCTCGCCTGAACAAACAACTCCCAAAATTTTTCAGTTGGCGTCCAGACCCGGAGGCGTTGGCCTCAGATGCGTTTCTGCAGGTCTGGCCTCCCGGCCTTTGTTATGCCTTCCCGCCTTTTGTAATGATACCCAGGGTATTAACGCAGGTCAGACGTCAGAAATCGGAGCTTCTTCTGGTCACTCCGTTTTGGAGAGCACAAGCTTGGTTCCCAGTAGTTCTGGAGATGTCTTGTGCGGTACCAATTTTACTTCCGCAGAAATGGAACCTGTTGCTGGACCCTCACAAGCAACCCCATCCTTTAGTCTTAGCAGGACAACTCCCGCTGGTAGCATGGCGAGTTTCAGGGATAGATGGGAGATCCCTGGCCTTTCGGGAGACGCTACCGCGTTCATTAAACAGGCTTGGTCAGATAATACCCACAAACGATATTCATCAGCATGGAGCAAATGGTGTAGCGGGTGTGCTCAACGGGATACCGATCCCACTACAACAAATGTCTCCATGATCATGAATTATTTGGCTTCCCTGGCCTCCTCAGGTCTCGCGTACAGAACGGTTAACACCTTCAGATCTGCAATTTCAGCAGGACATGGTCAGATTGATGGCAGACCCGTGGGAGAGCATCCCTTGGTCTGCAAGTTGTTAAGAGGGATTCGGATGGTCAACATTCCATGCCCAAAATATTCGATCCTGTGGGACGTCACAGTGGTTCTACGATTTTTAGAGTCCTGGCCTGCTAACAAATATCTATCACGCAAGCAGATTTCAGCAAAATTAGCCATGCTGTTATGTTTGGTCTCTTGCAGGAGAGTGTCCGATATCAGGGCCTTGGATTTGGCAGGTCGCCATTTCTCTCCAGAAGGAGTTACTTTCAATGTTTCCAGGCGTACTAAGTGTAATACCACCTCGGTTTCATATCCTTGTTTTCCGCATAATCCGAAGTTATGCGTGGTGCAGTGTCTTAAAGCGTATGAGGTAAGTACGGCTGAATTTCGTTCTAATATGCAAGGTCAACTGTTTATTGCTCTACAAAAACCGTTTCGCCCAGTGACCCCAGCCACTTTAGCTCGTTGGGTCCGGTGGCTCATGAGTGAGGCAGGTATTGATGTTTCTAAGTTTGGGGCTCACTCTGTTCGAGGAGCTATGGCCTCTAAGTCACATGCCTTGGGAGTAACACTTGCCGATATAATGACGGCAGCTGATTGGTCGACTGAGTCCACCTTTAAAACTTTTTATTATAAACCGATTGTGGATGTGGCATCAGTAGTGGTGGCTAAGCTTTGAACAAGCATAATCGGAGCCTCCGGTCCTGACATAGAATTAAAAATTTGCGAACAGTCGTGACAAGAATTTTCAATTCTATTAAGGACACGGAGGCGAGGATTATCCCACCCAAGTCTATACGATATATTTAATCATATGTCATGCACTGCAATGTTATGTTCTACTTAATCATAGGTTATGATTAACAGTTTTACTGTCAATGTTATTGGATCATATTATTGACTTGTTTCCCACCCTGATTAATTGGTATTCCTACATATATAAGACAATTCTTGGATGAACGTTATTACTGGAAATTTCTCTTTGTTTTCAGATAACACTGACAAGTAAGGACTTATGCCTTCACCTTCCTGGGTGCGTTGGAGTGTTCTTCCTCCTTGTTGGATACGGCGTCAGTTACCCGTTGGTTCAAGACGCGGAGTTTTCCTCCTCGAGAGCTGGAATGTCCCGGTTGGACTTTGGAACATTGGTTACCGTATGGATGTTTTCCGTTAAAGACTGGGTTCAAAATAGAATGGTTGTCTCAAAAAGTTGAGCTTAACGTTTCTACTGGATCATGCAAAGAAAGAGGAGGTGACTTCCTCGGCGAGCCCTTATATAGGGTACGCTCTATGGTTATAGGGCACCTAGTGCTCATGGGATTTGTAGTTTTATGAATAAAAAAGTGGTTTTTTATTGGCTGCTGTATAATAAAAGCAAAGAAATGAGAAGCATAATCCTCGCTTCCGTGTCCTTAATAGAATTGAAAATTCTTGTCACGACTGTTCGCAAATTTTTAATTATTGTTTGTGGCTAAGAAGATATGTGGAAGGGGAATATCCTATAAATAGTATCTGTAAAGTGATCAAGGTGGTCTGTGTGTGGTGAAGTATACATCTAGTCTGTCCCACATGTGTCTGGTAGGGGGTTTCCAGGGAGAGTTTTGAAGAGCGATATTGTCTGCGCCCCTGAGGTGTGTAATCCAATTCATCCAGCATTTGTATGATGCCTTGTGCATGTTCTTCCAATTATTCAGGACAATTTTTATTGCGGATTTGAATAATAGGTTGCCAGGTAGGTCGCTCCCCCACCACACAGCTCCGCCTGTGCTGTCTGCCCGCTGCTCCTGTAGGTAAGATCGCCCTCCGCTTGTGGCCCCGGTGCCAGTTTTGTCTGCTTGTCTCCCCTTTTCCTTTCTGTGCCCCTCGCTGCCCCACTGTTGTTGTGCCCGTGATTGTCTGCTCTCCCCTTGTTTTCCTTCTGTGCCCCTCGCTGCCCCACTGTTGTTGTGCCCGTGATTTTGCCTGCTCTCCCCCGTTTTTCCTTTCTGTGCCCCTCGCTGCCCCACTGTTGTTGTGCCCGTGATTGTCTGCTCTCCCCTTGTTTTCCTTCTGTACCCCTCGCTGCCCCACTGTTGTTGTGCCCGTGATTTTGCCTGCTCTCCCCCGTTTTTCCTTTCTGTGCCCCTCGCTGCCCCACTGTTGTTGTGCCCGTGATTGTCTGCTCTCCCCTTGTTTTCCTTCTGTGCCCCTCGCTGCCCCACTGTTGTTGTGCCCGTGATTTTGCCTGCTCTCCCCCGTTTTTCCTTTCTGTGCCCCTCGCTGCCCCACTGTTGTTGTGCCCGTGATTGTCTGCTCTCCCCTTGTTTTCCTTCTGTGCCCCTCGCTGCCCCACTGTTGTTGTGCCCGTGATTTTGCCTGCTCTCCCCCGTTTTTCCTTTCTGTGCCCCTCGCTGCCCCACTGTTGTTGTGCCCGTGATTGTCTGCTCTCCCCTTGTTTTCCTTCTGTGCCCCTCGCTGCCCCACTGTTGTTGTGCCCGTGATTTTGCCTGCTCTCCCCCGTTTTTCCTTTCTGTGCCCCTCGCTGCCCCACTGTTGTTGTGCCCGTGATTGTCTGCTCTCCCCTTGTTTTCCTTCTGTGCCCCTCGCTGCCCCACTGTTGTTGTGCCCGTGATTTTGCCTGCTCTCCCCCGTTTTTCCTTTCTGTGCCCCTCGCTGCCCCACTGTTGTTGTGCCCGTGATTGTCTGCTCTCCCTTGTTTTCCTTCTGTGCCCCTCGCTGCCCCACTGTTGTTGTGCCCGTGATTTTGCCTGCTCTCCCCCGTTTTTCCTTTCTGTGCCCCTCGCTGCCCCACTGTTGTTGTGCCCGTGATTTGCCTGCTCTCCCCCGTTTTTCCTTCTGTGCCCCTCGCTGCCCCACTGTTGTTGTGCCCGTGATTTGCCTGCTCTCCCCCGTTTTTCCTTCTGTGCCCCTCGCTGCCCCACTGTTGTTGTGCCCGTGATTTGCCTGCTCTCCCCCCGTTTTTTCCTTTCTGTGCCCCTCGCTGCCCCACTGTTGTTGTGCCCGTGATTGCCTGCTCTCCCCCGTTTTTCCTTCTGTGCCCCTCGCTGCCTATCGCCATTCCCGCCGCTGCGTCCCCTGCGGCCCCGCCCCCTGACTGCCCATTCGCTGCCCCTGCCTCCCGCCTCCCAGCTGCTCCTCCCTCCCACCTCCCCATAAATGGCGGCCGCTGCACGGTGAGGAGAGCGACCCTTGACCTTGCCAGGTAGGTCGCTCCCCACCACACAGCTCCGCCTGTGCTGTCTGCCCGCTGCTCCTGTAGGTAAGATCGCCCTCCGCTTGTGGCCCCGGTGCCAGTTTTGTCTGCTTGTCTCCCCTTTTCCTTTCTGTGCCCCTCGCTGCCCCACTGTTGTTGTGCCCGTGATTGTCTGCTCTCCCCTTGTTTTCCTTCTGTGCCCCTCGCTGCCCCACTGTTGTTGTGCCCGTGATTTTGCCTGCTCTCCCCCCGTTTTCCTTTCTGTGCCCCTCGCTGCCCCACTGTTGTTGTGCCCGTGATTGTCTGCTCTCCCTTGTTTTCCTTCTGTGCCCCTCGCTGCCCCACTGTTGTTGTGCCCGTGATTTTGCCTGCTCTCCCCCCGTTTTTCCTTTCTGTGCCCCTCGCTGCCCCACTGTTGTTGTGCCCGTGATTGTCTGCTCTCCCCTTGTTTTCCTTCTGTGCCCCTCGCTGCCCCACTGTTGTTGTGCCCGTGATTTTGCCTGCTCTCCCCCGTTTTTCCTTTCTGTGCCCCTCGCTGCCCCACTGTTGTTGTGCCCGTGATTGTCTGCTCTCCCCTTGTTTTCCTTCTGTGCCCCTCGCTGCCCCACTGTTGTTGTGCCCGTGATTTTGCCTGCTCTCCCCCGTTTTTCCTTTCTGTGCCCCTCGCTGCCCCACTGTTGTTGTGCCCGTGATTGTCTGCTCTCCCCTTGTTTTCCTTCTGTGCCCCTCGCTGCCCCACTGTTGTTGTGCCCGTGATTTTGCCTGCTCTCCCCCCGTTTTTCCTTTCTGTGCCCCTCGCTGCCCCACTGTTGTTGTGCCCGTGATTTGCCTGCTCTCCCCCGTTTTTCCTTCTGTGCCCCTCGCTGCCCCACTGTTGTTGTGCCCGTGATTTGCCTGCTCTCCCCCGTTTTTCCTTCTGTGCCCCTCGCTGCCCCACTGTTGTTGTGCCCGTGATTTGCCTGCTCTCCCCCGTTTTTTCCTTTCTGTGCCCCTCGCTGCCCCACTGTTGTTGTGCCCGTGATTGCCTGCTCTCCCCCGTTTTTCCTTCTGTGCCCCTCGCTGCCTATCGCCATTCCCGCCGCTGCGTCCCCTGCGGCCCCGCCCCCTGACTGCCCATTCGCTGCCCCTTCCGCCCGCCTCCCAGCTGCTCCTCCCTCCCACCTCCCCATAAATGGCGGCCGCTGCACGGCCACGCAGCGGACGTGCGCAGCGGGCGCGCCGCTGGCGCGCCGAAGGCGCGCCTAAGGCAAGCCCGTCTGCGCCCGTCTGCGACTGGACCGCGCCCAGCGCCAGAACCCCTGGAACCCACCAACGCAACACTACTCGACGGACCTACGACGCCGCCACACTCACCGCACTCAATGCCGGCCGGAACCCTGCCTGCTACCGAGCCTCACCGAGACGCACCCACGGACCCTTCACCTGCCAAACCTGCCGATTCACCTGCCCCCTGACGTGCACCACCTCCGCCAAGTCGAGCAACAGCAGCAACCACCTGAAATGCATCCTGCTGAACACCCGCTCCGTCCACAGGCACGCCGTGGAACTCTGGGACCTGCTCGACGCAACAGCACCGGACATCGCCTTCCTCACCGAAACCTGGATGAACGCCTCCTCAGCGCCTGACATCGCCATAGCCATCCCGGATGGATACAAGATCACCCGGAAGGACCGCGTCAACCAGACGGGAGGAGGCATCGCCATCGTACACAAGAACACCATCCGCATCTCGACTAACTCCGACGAGACCTTCACCGCCGCCGAACACCTACACTTCCAGATACACACGGACCCCAAGACCACCCTCCGAGGCACCCTCATCTACAGACCCCCGGGACCACGCACACTATTCAGCGAAGACATCGCAGACTTCATCAGCCCGCACGCCATGCCCTCCGCCGACTACATCCTCCTAGGGGACCTCAACTTCCACCTGGAGAACAACAACGACAGAAACACCACCGCCCTGCTGGACAACCTCGCCAACCTCGGACTCAAGCAACTGGTGAACACGCCCACCCACTACGCCGGCCACACGCTTGACCCCGTCTTCTCGTCCAGCAAGCACATCTCCTTCAGCCACGCCACCGGACTCCACTGGACCGACCACAGCTGCGTCCACTTCAGCTTCAGAAAGACTGCGACCCACCACCACCCGCAACAGGCTCCCCGCCGGAGCTGGAGCAAGATCACCGCCGAGCAGCTCACCGCCTCCCTCAGCCAGAACACACCCACCGACACAACGGACCCAAACGAAGCAGCCAGCAACCTCGCCAAGTGGCTGACCGCCTGCGCCGACGACCTCGCACCACTAAAAACCCTCCCAGCAGACCCGGAAGCAAGAAAACCCCTTGGTTCACCAACGAACTCAAGGAATCCAAGAAGAACTGCCGCACTCTCGAGAAAACCTGGCGACTCGACCAGACCACAGACAACAGGACCGCCCTCAAGCACGCCACCCGCAAACACCACCAGCTGATCCGTGCCACCAAGAAGTCGGCACTCAAAGAACGACTGGACAACAACGCCCATGACAGCAAGGAACTTTTCAGCATCGTCAAAGAGTTCTCCAACCCCAGCGCCGGAAACAACGACATCACCCCTCGCAAGACCTCTGCAACTCACTCTCCGCGTTCTTCCACCGCAAGATCACCGACATACACAACAGCTTCGACGCACAAACAACGCACCCTACCGCCGAACCAATGCCCGCCACCACCACCCTCTGCAACTGGACCCCGATCAACACCGAAGACACCACCCGCACGATGAACTCCATCCACTCCGGATCACCAACCGACCCCTGCCCACACCACGTCTTCAACAAAGCCGACGCCACCATCGCACCCCATCTCCGGGACATCATCAACTCCTCCTTCCACACCGCCACCTTCCCGGAGAGCTGGAAGCACGCCGAGCTTACCGCCCTCCTGAAGAAACCAACAGCGGACCCCACCGACCTCAAGAACTACCGCCCCATCTCGCTCCTTCCGTTTCCGGCCAAAGTCATCGAGAAGACCGTCAACAGACAGCTTGCCGCCTTCCTCGAGACGAATGGATCCCTCGACCCCTCGCAGTCCGGGTTTCGGGCCAACCACAGCACCGAGACCGCCCTTATCGCAGCCACCGACGACATCAGAACCCTAACCGACAACGGGGAAACAGCTGCCCTCATCCTCCTGGACCTCTCCGCGGCGTTCGACACCGTCTGCCACCGCACCCTAGTGAAGCGCCTCAGCAACATCGGAATCCGAGAGAAAGCACTGGAATGGATCATCTCGTTCCTCGCCGGAAGAACCCAGAGAGTCCGCCTCTCCCCGTTCAGATCCGAAGCCACCGAAGTCATCTGCGGCGTTCCACAAGGATCCTCACTCAGCCCGACCCTCTTCAACGTCTACATGAGCCCCCTCGCAGCCATCGCACGCCGACACAACCTCAACATCATCTCCTACGCCGACGACACCCAGCTGATCCTCTCCCTCACCAACGACCCCACCACCGCCAGAGCCAACCTGCACGACGGGATGAGAGACGTCGCCGACTGGATGAGGAACAGCCGCCTTAAACTGAACTCAGACAAGACGGAAGTCCTCATCCTGGGCTCATCACCCTCCGCCTGGGACGACTCCTGGTGGCCCCCGGCCCTGGGCACCGCACCCAAGCCAACGGACCACGCACGCAACCTGGGCTTCATCCTGGACTCCTCCCTATCGATGACCAGACAAGTCAACGCCGTCTCATCTTCATGCTTCAACACCCTGCGCATGCTCCGCAAGATCTTCAGATGGATCCCCACTGAAACCAGGAAGACCGTCACCCAGGCACTCGTCACCAGCCGACTGGACTATGGGAACACCCTCTACGCCGGAACCACAGCCAAACTTCAAAAGAGACTCCAGCGCATCCAGAACGCCTCCGCACGACTCATCCTGGACATCCCCCGACACAGCCACATCACCGTACACCTGAAAGACCTGCACTGGCTCCCCGTCAGCAAGAGAATCATGTTCAGACTCCTCACCCACGCACACAAGGCCCTCCACGACCTGGGCCCAAAGTACCTCAACGACCGCATGTCCTTCTACACGCCCACACGCCAGCTACGATCAACCAGCCACGCCCTCGCCACCGTACCACGCATCCGCAGAACCACCGCCGGAGGAAGATCCTTCTCCTACCTGGCGGCCAAGACCTGGAACTCCTCCCCACTCACCTTCGGCGAACCCAGGACCATCTCGCCTTCAGGAAGCAGCTCAAGACCTGGCTGTTCGAGCAGTAACTTACCCCCTCCCCCAGCGCCTTGAGACCCTCCCGGGTGAGTAGCGCGCTCTATAAATGCCGTGATTGATTGATTGATTGATTGTCTGCATAATTTAGTGTATCAATATCAAGAAAGCCGGTTGTTAACGTGGAGAGTTCCCTTTTTAACTTACAATTGAATAGTTTTGATAGAAAAGCAAATACATTGTCCCAAAATGTCGATACAGCTTTGCAGTGTAAGATAAGGTGGGCTAAATCACCTGTTTCTTCCTTACAGTTCCAGCAAATAGGGTAATCGCGGAGATGCTGTGAGTGTAGACGAGCAGGTGTCCAGAAGGCTTTATGTAGGAGCCATAATTTTGTTTGAGATAAGACCGGAGATATTTTATTACGGGTAGTAAAACTCCATATTTGAGGCCATTTAGTCTCGGGTAGCGGTTTAGAGGAATGTAGCTCCCAGAAAGCGATAAGGCTTTTATTGAGAGACGAGTTTTTAGGGCGGAGTAGTTTGTAAATAAGTGATACTTGGTGGCCTAGCTTGTTGATCTTCGTCACAAAGTTTGGTAGGGATGGAGGTGAGTTGTGTAATTTGGCTTTTGACAGTGCTGCTCTAACCTTTAGAAAGTTGTAAAATTCCATGTTATCTAAACTGTATCTAGATTGGAGTTCCTTAAAGGTAATTGGGTAGGAGGAGCTTTCTAGCTGTTGGGGGAAGAAGATCCCTTTGTTAATCCAGGTATCATAGTGTAAAGTTTTTCCTTTGTATAAAATGTTACGGTTGTTCCATATGGATTCCAGCTTGGAGCGCTTTATGCTTGAGTTGAGTTTCTTATCTAACTTTAGCAATGCTGCTTTTGTGTTTTTAAAAATAGATTTTGATCTAATTAGATTTGTGTGGCTAGAAGTGAGCAGGTCAAGAGGGTTAAGGTTATCAAGGATAGATGTTTTGACTTCTAGCCATACTGGCGTATAGTTGATGGGAGGCGAGATCAAGTAGGAGCCCTTTTTTGCCAGGAAGGCTGTTTGGTATGTTTTAAAGTCGACTAAATTAACTCCACCTAGGGATTTGTCCAGCCTTAGTTTTTTAAGTCCAATTCTAGCTTTCTTGCCTTGCCATAAAAATTTTGATAAGGGGATATCCAGTTTATGGTGGAAATCTTCTGTTAAGATGATTTTATTAGATAATTAATTAGGGGCGTGACCATCATCTTTATTGTTTCAATTCTTCCCCACCAAGTGATACATTTTGGAGACCAAGGGCCTCATTAGGATGGCGGGCGGGCTTTCGTCCGCCCGCCACCCTAACGGTGCTGGGACTGGCCACCAGACGTGCGGCGGTCCGGCACCACTGATTAGGATGCGACCCTAGGCGGTCGCATCCTGCATCTTTGACATTGCATCTTTGACATTGCATCTTTGAGATTACAGCAGCACCCGCCGCAATGCCAAAATGGCATGTTGTGCATTGCCATGCACAACGTGGCAGGTACCGCGCGGTGCCTGCCACCTTGTGCATGGCAATGTAGGGGGGTGCCCGCAACAGGCCCCCAAAGCGATTCCCGCCAGCCTTTCCATGGCGGCATCGCCGCCATGGAAAGGCTCTGAATGCCACACATCCTAATATGGATGGCGGTGCCTGCTAGGCACCGCCACCATATTAGGCCCCCAGTCCGCCCGGCCGGCAATCGTAACGATTGCCGACCGGCGGTAAAGCGGCGGACGCACTTTGCGTCCGCCGCGGTACCCCCCGCCATAATAATATGGCGGGGGGTAATTCTGGTTACGATGGCGGGCGGATCACCACCGCCGGGCCAGTGATGGCGATCCGCCCGCCATCGTAATCAGCCCCCAAGTGTCTAGAAGTTTCTTAATTTTTTCCAACGTGGTATTTTCATTGTGGTGTAGTGTGTTGATTATATTGCTACCAAATTCTATACCGAAGTATTTTATATATCCCAGCTACCACGCAAGACCTGAGTTGCCTAAAATCTCTCTGGTACAATGAACATTTAGGGTTTTACCTCCGATTTGTCCCTATTTAGTTTATACCCCAAGTGTATAGAATATTTCCCTATCGTTAGCATCAAGGCATTAATTGAGGGACCCGGGTCTGCTGTTACTATCAGGATATTGTCCGCATAAGCGGCTAATTTAACTTGAGTATTATTAAAACCTACTCCTTTAATGTCTGTATTCTGTTTGATGTCTTGTATTAAGGGCTCTTCGCTAGTAGGAAAAGGGATGGTGAAAGTGGGCAGCCTTGTCTTGTGCCTTGTTGGAGAATGAGAGACTCCGAAAGTGAACTGTTAATTGCAATACGTGCAGTAGGCTTCGAGTAGAAGGCCATAACCATATTTATGTAGGGTTCACCCAAGTCAAATGAATGCATGCAGTGTTTTAAGAAGGACCATGAAACTTTGTCGAACGCCTTTTCTGCGTCCAGGGTGATTGCTATAGAAGGGTCCGATTTAAATGCCGCATTCTCTAGAACATGGCATAGCAAGCGGGTGCTGTCATTCGACATGCGGTTTTTAAGAAAGCCTACTTGTAAGTTACTTATCAAATGTGGGAGTACTGCATTGAGTCTCGTGGCTATAGATTTTTGCATAAATTTTACAATCGACATTGATGAGAGATATTGGTCTGTAGTTCTTTGGTAATAGGGGATCCTTCCCCTCCTTAGGGATAACTATAATGTTGGCCTCTGTCATGGAGTTTGTTGGTCGTCCTTTATTAGCTATATTATCAAATACTTTTAACATAGTTGGTTGTAATAACTCCGCAAATGTCTTATAAAATATGGCTATGAAGCCGTCAGGTCCCGGGGCCTTATTGTCTTTCAGGGATTTAATAGAATTCGACACTTCTAGTTCGCTTATTGGTCTCCCTAGAGCCAGTTTGTCTGTTTTGTTCAGTTGGGGGAGGTTCAGTTTGTTCAGGTATTGGGTGCACTCTTCTGAGTTAAATTCTTGATCGTTCCGATACAAGTCTTCGTAGAAGGATTTAAATGTGTTTAAAATTTCCTTTTGCTTAGTGTGCGTTTGATTATTAGTATCTTTGATTGATGAGATAATGTTTTGGTTCTGCTTGTGCTTAAGATAGGAAGCTAGCATTTTACCTGCTCTGTTGGCTTCGCAGAGTTTGAGGGCCTTGAATTTATTTATCCATACTCCTGCTCGTCTACTCAGAATTTTATTCTATTCATATTTCTTTTGTTTTAGTTGGTTAAGAATATTATTATTATTTAGTGAATTGGCATGTGAAGTCTCCAGGAGTTTAATTTCACGTTCTAAATTAACTAATTCAGTGTTAAGCTTTTTATTGATTTTTGTTTTAATCTCAATGAGAACTCCCCTAATGGTTGCCTTCAGTGCGTCCCAGAGGGTGTTTACGTTTGTCTCAGGGAGGTCATTATGGATGAGGTAATCCGTGATTACATCTTCAATTTTCTTTTTATCGTCAGGATCTGATAGGATATCGTTATTAAAGCGCCATCTTTTGGGCGAAGGTTTATTGTGGCTGCCAGCTAATTTAGCACTGATCCATGAGTGATCTGACACTAACTTGGGTGAAATATCTGTCTGATCAATTAGATGTGTGAATGATCCGGATATAAGTATGTAGTCAATTCTAGTGTATGAATTATGTGGGGCAGAGTAAAAAGTGTAATCCCTAGAGTCTGGGTGTTGAAGGCGCCAAGAATCTTTGAGGTTAAACTTAGAGCATATTTTCTGAACTATGCTGTGAGATCTTGTGACGTGATATTTGCAGGTAGATTGGTGGTCAATTATAGGGTCTAAAGGGATATTAAAATCGCCACCAACTATGATTAGATCGTCCTGGGGGAGATTTTCTATGATTTTTTATATACTTTCCCAGAAATTGGGTTCGTCCGTGTTAGGGCCGTATAAGTTTACAAGATGTATAGAGTCTTCCCCTTTTTTCAGATGTGTAACTAATACTCTGCCCTCATCGTCATGTGAGTATGATTCGAGGGATATGTTAGCTTTTCTCGCTATTAGGGTGATTACTCCTTTCTTTTTATGGTCCGCTGGAAAGCATGAGACATGTGATATACAGTTATGTTTAATAAAAGCTGTATCTTCCCCAGATAATTTCGTTTCCTGTAATAGTATAATATCACCTTTAGATTTAGCTAGGTAGTCAAAAAATTTCCGGCGTTTGATTGGGTGGTTAAGCCCTTTCACATTTAGGGAGACGACGCTGAGGTCTTCCGTAATGTTATATGTCTTATTTGGAGTCATTGCATATGTAAGCGAAGATAGTTTGGTCTGGTCCTATGTAGGGTATGATGATTGACAGGCGTACCAGGAAGACTGTCCCCTTATGAATACTAGATGTATGTGGGTAACTTGTGTTGATTGCAGATAATGCAGTAGCGTTGCCAGCATATATAGGACAAGTAATAAGTAGGAACTCTTGTCGAGTGTGGAAAATATGTAACAATGAGTAGCAGGACAGGAATGGTAATAAGGATAAAGAAAAAGATAGTAGAAATGAGGATAGTAAAAACAACTGAGAATACCAAAAGTAAAATCCAGAAAATCCCAATCCCTCCCTTCACCCTCCTCCCACCCCTCCCTAACCCTGGTGACATCGTTAGATGGAGGTGCGATGGCAGGAGCGTCGAACTGACAACTTGGAGAGAGAATACATTATGTAGTATTATTTTGTATCTATATAGTAGCAACCTTCTTATATGTATTATGTACTCTGAACCGTTTATAACAGGAACTAAACATTCTACGGCAGATCTAGATAGTAGAAACCATTCTAATAATTAAATTTAGTCAAGACTCTTATCCTGAATCTTATTAGCTAATGCTCTCGATTCTAATGATAAGCAGCTCAATAATAAAACAGAAACAACACTGTGGCAAACATGTTTAGCGATTTGCTAGTGAACTGCCAGCATCGGACATTATGTGTAACCTGTCGGCATATTGTAAACAAGCATTGGCATAGCCAATAGGTCTCGCCTTTGGGACCTTATAAGTATTTAGTTATGCAGCACAATATCCTTGGTGCAACAACATCAACTGTTGCGTAGCTAAACATTTATAAGGTCCCAAAGGCGAGATCTATTGGCTATGCCAATGCTTGTTATTGATGTATTTGGTTTTATATAGCATTAACATGACCCAGGGGGTAAAACACTTTAGAAGACGAAGGATAAACAGTAACAAAGTCACAGTAAAGCCAGCACAACAAGACCAATGAAAGAGCACAGTGACTTCATAGTTGTGTGCATTATACAAGTACTAGTCCAAACAGTATATACACGCACCAGCCTTTGCACATGCCATGGGATGAACAGTGGACTCCAGCGCCACTCTAACCAGGCTAGTGAGTCTGAAACAATCAGGTAACGCTGGAGACCGAAGCCAGTTCAGACTGTTTGCTTAGCAGTGAACTCAGCAGACCATATGGCAGATCTAGGCTCCACTGTTGCCGCATTTTGTCCAAAAAGCAAATATGGATAAATACAGACGGAAATGATTAAAAAAAGAAATACCATAAAACCGTGAGCCCTATTCAAAATGCTTAGACGTGACAGGAGAGCATGAAGAGTCATATAAATATTTTTAATCATAAATATTGTCATATTGCATGGTTATTGAGACAAAAACTAGAAGCATACATAAAACCTATTTCTTGAAGGCTATATTGATGCTGATTAATTTTGATACCGTACTGGCATTATCCTAGGCCTACCCTGGTATTTGAAACCGGTCTCACCGACACCAACAGAAATAAATGGCGGGTGCAAGAAATGGGCAAATGGTCAGGAGGATAAGACTTAATACTTTGAAGACAAGGATGGACAGAACAGGTAAGGCGGGTGGAAGGCCAGCAACAACAGATGAAGAGGTTCCAGCAAAAGGGCAAGACGGAAACTGGTAGCAAAGACAAGTGAAAGGGTTGGCAACATGAGCAGGCGGGCTGAGTTGGCAGCGTCGGAAAGTGTAGAGGTCGGAGATAAAAGTTCCGAAAAGGACCTTTGCTGCAAAAAAAAAAATATATATAAAAAAGCTTTACAAGCCTTGAAGCAACGCCAAAGGGTGAGCAACAGAAGGTGCAGACTAAAGGTGAGTGAACAAGCCTACTAGTCTTAACTCCAAAGATTAAAGAAGTGGCCTGATGGGGACACGAGGAGGGGCAGGAGGGGGTAGTATAGGCAGAAACATCTCATAGTAAAATTGTGGATAAGGGAGATTATTAAAAGGTACAGTGGTGGTCGGGGTCTTGCCACTGGCAGATTAGGAGGTCTGACAGAGGCTGAATGAGAAGGTAATTGCAGAGGCAGGTGACAGGGTACGGGATGGATGGATGGTTATTATTCGGACCGCGAAAACAGACAGGCCCTTTCCATGGCCGAGCTGGGATTAATCCTCTCCCCGGCCTTGGGGCGGAGGACGAGGGATGAGCAGAGGGAGGTGGAGGGGGCTCTGTTAATCTGTAACGGCCTCCGAGGAGGAGGGGTGGAGGAGGAATGAGTAACGTGTAATCCTGGGCGGAACTGAGGGAGAGCGCACGGCCTGTGAGGCCCGGCGATACATCCAGAGTCTTGTCCGGAGAGAATGGGAAGAAACCGGTGAATTAATCGGAACAAAACTTGATCGGGGACTAGAGAGGCTGGGTGAGAGCGGAGCCCGGCCCGAAGACGGGAGAGTGCCCCGTTCCGCGTGAGATCGGGACACGCCCGGTGAGAGCCCGCGGAGTTGGGGCTCTGTCCGGAAAAGCACGGAGACGAGCTGGGGAACCCAAAGAAAGAGACCGGTGCTGGGGGTGGTGTTGGGGCCCTTTTCAGAAAAGGTAGATGCGAAACCACGGCTTTTCCTGCCGAGCGTGGTGGCTGAGAAGCGCCTGAACGACCGAGAATCTGGCAGAAAAGACCCAGAGAGATCGAAGCCCTGCCTAGAACAGAAGTAAGACTGCGAAAGGCCCGGCACTGAAAGCGGCAAGGAACGGGGGAGTAAGTAGACACATCGCCGAATTGGGACCGAGTGAAGCGTCGATGATGGAGGCCGGGGGGAGCCCGCAGGCTGCCAGCCCCGTAACTCAGCCACCAGCCACTTACCACGGAGGCGCCCTCCGGAACCCCTTCTTCCACGCCTTCTCCCGGCACCAGCACCAGCTCTCCCGGTTCGGGTTCCGCCTTCCAACGCTGGAAGTTCCGCGGCGCCTTCACCTTCTGGGAGGAGAAAGGCAAGAACATCACGGTGCAGTGCGGTCTGTGCCAACCCAAGGTCAAGCTTCTGTCAACGGCTCGCACTTCCACCAGCAACCTCAAGAAGCACCTGCAGGTGAGTTAGTAAAGGGGGCGAGAGAGGGAGCTGCTATTCAGCTGGGCTGACCCACTACGCGAGGACGGGGATTGGGCCTACCTCGGGCGGGCGAGCGAGACGGTGTAGCGATACTTAAAACCGCAAGAAGCGTTTAGGGTAAAACAGTACGCAAAAACAACGGGGAAAGGGGGTGGGAGTTAAAGAATAAAATACTCTGCTTTCAGTAGAAGAGGGTGTCGGGTTCCCCTAAAGGTTCAGACAGGCAGTAACAATCGACGTGGAAAGGGGAGGACTGCTCAAGGAAAGTGGAAAAAAAAGACTAGGGATCAAGTGGGAGGGTGGGGGGAGTGCGGCCGAGAGCACACACACAGCGTTTCCCTTGCGGGAGCGAGCAAGGGCACCATCTTTTTGAAAGTTAATTACAAACAGATGGTTTCAAAGCTCGCTCCCGCAAGGGAATCGCCAAACGTGCACGCGTTGCCATTGAAAGCAATGCAATGCGTGCACGTTTTTGGCCTCAAAAGTGAATCGATTCCAAGAGGTCTCTTTCTATGCAACGCATGCGCGCTGCGTAGGCGAGACCTAAAAAGGATATCAAGTTTTCCTCTTACTGGAAAAAGAGGTCGAGTGGTCCATGTCTTGTGTGGTAGGGCAGTCCAAGTAGTTTGAAAGATCAATCGGGTCCATGAAGAATTGGAATCTACCGTTCTCTATGATCTTAAATTTAGCAGGGCCTGCAAATGAGAATTGAATGTTTTTGTCCTGTAACCTGTCTCTTAGTAGCAGGAAGCCTTTTCTTGTATCCACGGTAGGTTTTGAGTAATTTTGTGTGAAAGTTATTTTTTGACCATTCCAGGTTATCTGGCGATTTTTACGTGCAAAGCTGAGGATTGCTTCAGTATGTTGGTACCTTAAAGGTTTACAGTTGATTGGTCGGGTTGTTTTCCTCGTTGTCGAATTATAGGTCGGAATTCTCTGTGCTCGGTCTAGTTCTAGAGCATTGTGGAACTTAATGCCCGTAATTTGGGGGATCCAGTTCTCCAAAAAGGCAATACATGATTCCGCTGACTCTTCTGTGCCTTCCGGATTGCCAAAAATTCTGATATTGCCCCTCCTATTTCTGTCTTCCAACTCAGCTGCTTGACGTTTCAAGCCATTGGTGACAGCCAGAAGTGATTTCATTTCTTTGCTGATTCGGATCGAAGAATCTTCCACATCACTTATTCTTTGCTCCGCAGCGGTGATTTTAGAGTTAATTGTGTTCATGTCAGCGCGGATTGCGATCAGTTCTAATTGCATGGCGTTCGTGTTTTGTTTAGTTGATTTCGCTAAATCATGGACATCTGCCAGCTTCTTAAGGATCATTTCCATTTTGCTGTTCACTTCGGCTTTGGCCTTGATGGGTGAGTCAGATATCGCAGGTTCACCTTTGGAGCGTTTGTATTGCGCCTTAGGGTCTTTTTCCGCCATGATGTTTGAGATAACTTAGGATGATAGCTTAAGATGATGGTTGGCGGAGGCAGCGTCGGCAGAGTAATAGGTATAACCGGTAGTAGGGCACCGGAGTACCTGTCTGGATCCTGCGGGTATTTGTGGCTATTTATTGTAAGACTTATTGTAGTTTACACACCGTTTAAGACGGGTTTAATCAGAGATAATAGCTCAGTTCAGATACACATGGAGCACCTTGGAGGCCGGCTTAGAGTTGGGTTCCTGCAGGAGATATCGTTGAAGATCAGAATGGGTGAAGCATGTATGCGGCGTGGATGACGACTGGGAACCGACCAATCTGAACTCTCTTGAAGACCAGACCGGTAAGTACAGGCAGGCAGGTAAGTACAGGTAAGTACAGGCTGGTAAGAACAAATGAGACTGAGCGCTGTGATGGCAGATGTATTGTCAAAAGGACGCTGGTATCTGGTAGTTGAGCACTACTTTGAGTATTTCAGTGCTAGTTTGGCCCTTTCGTGGTACTACCTTAGCCTCATTCCAGAGTTGTTTGGCTAAAGCAGCTATA
This sequence comes from Calotriton arnoldi, assembly GCA_963921515.1. Classification (NCBI taxonomy): domain Eukaryota; kingdom Metazoa; phylum Chordata; class Amphibia; order Caudata; family Salamandridae; genus Calotriton; species Calotriton arnoldi. The sequence continues at coordinate 652,345 of CAWUFW010010578.1, forward strand.
CTTAGCTACACTTAGTTGTAGGTTTGAAACAGAGCAGAAGCCCCGTTACCGCTGAGGGAGATGCAGGAAGCACAGCAGGAAGCACAGCAGGGTAGGTGTTGCTTCGTGTGTGCAAATTGTACCGATGCACAGCGCGCACACCCACAGTGTGGTCGAATAGAGGGTCAAAAAGTGTCAAACAGTGCCTCTCACTTCTCCGGTATCTCCGATAAATCTGCGCAGCAAATTGGCAGCGGGAAGGGACGCGAAGGCAACGAGGGACCCAGATGAAGGTGAGGGGGCTATTAACACCTTAAATTTACTTCCGAGGTCGTGTGAGCGATCACCAGCCTGATTACATGATCAGTGGTGTAGCAGATGAAAACGGCAGAGACGCGCTAATTTTGATGAGGCCGCCATGTTATGGTCAGGCAGTGCCGTCGGCTGTTGATAACGCGACCGTGCTGCACTCGTTAGAAAAGCTGGAAGCAGGCAAGGCGTACCTTATGTGTTGGTAAAGGCTGGAGAGAACTCAATCCAACCCGGGAGCCGCTCAGGTAGGGGTTTCATTCTGATTGTAATCCGACGATGCTGCAGGGTGTAACCATTGGGCAATTGGTCGCCATTTTGGGACTGTTTTGCGAGGGTGTTGAAAGGAATTGGCCCCAGTGGAGAGATAATCTATGTTCTTTTAGGGCCAGCTGGTGATATCGATAGATATTGCCAAATTCCGCAGTGGTCCAAGGCCGGGATTTGCTGTGGAAATGCCGCTGTGGAGCTCCGGCGAGGTTGGTTACGGCACTAGGAGGCTGCCATTTTGGGCCCGTGAGGTGAGGGCTAGCTGGAAAGATGTCGGCTGCAAATTAGTAGGTTTCTTAGGTGAACCTACTTCCGTTGAAGGGCACAATCCATGCCCCGAATCGCGTTGGTCCGAATCCTGGTGCGAACGTGTTGTTTAGGTTCCAGAACGCGTGAAAGAAAGCATTGGTGGTCTCTGCGTTGTGCAGAGCGACGGGATCAGGCAGCCATTAGCTCTGCCGTCCAAGCCACACCCCCTTACCGCAAATGTTAATGCTTTGTTTTTACCCGTTTTTGCACGAGGGTAGAGTGTGACTGGCAGGTAGAGCACATCAAGATCAGCTGGTTATGGGATTGAGGTTCCAACTGAAACCCATTAGGCGATGTTGTATACTGTGATGGGTTCAAGCAAAATGTGATTGACACTCAAACAGGCCAATGGATGAAGAGAGCGGAACTAAAGCCCATGTGAATATTTATGGATGTATTCTCGTTATGATTTTTGGGAAGAATATGAGGCTGACTAGGCCATACCTAAAAATTGAAAACATGTAATTGGCTTATATTGCACATAATTATTGTAACTGACAAAAAGGCAGATGCATTTCTTTGAAGAACGTTCCAAGCACACCATAACCTAAGGTTGCTCAGTTAGCTGTAATATTCACCAGTTCCAAGGGCCTAACACAGTTCCCTGTATCCCCTCCCGAACAAGCGGGCCACAACACTTCAGAGGCCCCCCAAACCTTTAACGGGCCCCCATTTAGCCAATGACCAATAAATATCTGTGAGATATGAAAGACTCAGAGGGCCCCGATACACTTTCTGCAGTGGGTGCCTATCATTTTGCCTTATGCCACTCACCTGTTCAAATACTAATTAGGATAAAATGTAGCTATTATGAACATTTCATAGGTGGTATATGTAGCACATCTTAAAGAAAAAATTCAAATGTTCTCTGTTGCTTGTTTTTCCTCAGTCCTTAATCCAGTATCTGTTAATAAATATGTTCTGACTAAATGAGCCAAAATGCTAGGAGTGATTGGGGAGGGGCGGTGTCAAACAGTACCCCTGTATGATACTTGACGATCAATGCTGTAAAGCGAATACTGACAAAGTAAAAGCTTTGTAATGTTCCTATGAGAGGAAATTTAATGCCAAGAATTTGGAAAGTCATTTCACACCTATGATTCATATTTTGACAGTATATTGTGACTTCTATGAGAAAACTAATAGTAGTCAATAGGTGAGGAGCCATTTGGTTTTTGTTGTAATTATTCAAGTGCTGCATGAGCCTGGCTGTTCCATCTCCATGGCAGCGTCTCATGTGAGACAGTTGCAACCAGGAGAACTGACAGACCAGCATCTGGAGTTGGTGGCTCAACTTGGAAAGTAATAAAAGTCTCAGAAACTTACCAGTGTCCATCTTCTTAACACTGGCGACGAGTGACGCTTGCGGGGGACAAGCTTGCCACCAACTCTCCCCTCTTCTTATAAACCCACGGATTTGCCTTCTTCTCCACGACGATTGGAATCTAGTGACCAGTGAAGAGGCGCTCTTCCCGTTCTCCTGAAGATTTCCGACGTCTGCTCCTGCTTTTCCCGACTTCGTGCGAGCTTGTTGCCGAAATTGGGCAATTTTTCACACTTTTGCCCTTTCCAAACGGCACTTGCTGCTCGCGACGCTACTCGCGACTCTGCTCGTGATGCTGCTCTCACGCACTCGTTGACGTGCACAGCCTCAGTAGCGTTGAGCCGCGTCATCACGTGACACGCACGTTGCGTTACGTTGCGTGCCACCATCTTGGATTGCGTCTGATCCCCATGGCAACGACAACACGGAGCAACTCGCACCGCTACGGAGTCCAATTCTGGTATTTATAATTGGAATCTGTTTCAACCATAGGATTAATTGTTAAATTCCAATATATTCCTAATGATTCTACAGGTACTTTGTTTACTTGCTGCTGATATTTCATACAATTAACTTTTTACCACATCTGCCTCAACATTTACTTTATATACGTCTATGAAGACTTTGACTCAAAATACATGGCGTTTTTGGAAAATCATCTCTTATAATGCATTTGGAGCTTCATTTGTCATAAACTAATCAAATTTCTCAAACAAACATTGACTATAGCACTATCACCATGTCAACCACTTCGATGAGCCAGCCTCCTCCATTTCTTTGTGAAAAGGGTGAACCACTATTGCCATGGAAGAGGTGGAAACTGCTATTTGATTCGTATTTGGTAGCTATTGGAGGTGAAAAGTTCTCGGCTCATAGGAAGCAAGCAATTCTCCTTCATAATCTCGGAATAGAAGGGTGCTACATATATGAGGGTATTGACGTAATTCCTGTTGGTGAAGGTGATGGTGAACCATCTAATGTGTTCGAAATGTCCATAAAAATGTTACAGATGTATTTTGGGCCACGCATCAATGTTGTTTTAGAGAGGCACAAGTTTTTCATGAGAATCCAAGAAACCAATGAGAAGGTTGGGAACTACATAGCTTCACTAAAGACACTAGCACGCACCTGTGAGTTTGGTGACCTTGCTGACTCGTTGATACGTGATCAACTGGTTAGGTGCACCAACAGTCCTAGGGTGCAAGAGAAACTCTTGTCCAGAAATCCTTCCCCCAAGGAAGCTATAGCCATCGTAGAGGGGATGGAAAACACCTCTGGCTGGGTCAAAGAAATGAAAGCTCATAAGGCAATTGCTGACGACACTCCAACTCCCAGTAGCATTCATGAGCTGACCCAAAGAGAGACACCTCAAGACTCAGTTGACAACGTCTCTAAAGTTGTGCGTGGAACCAAGGTCAAGCCTTCCACAGACTTTTCTAGGATGAAATGTTACAGGTGTGGGAGTACTAACCACTCTTCTAACTACCCTAACTGCTACGCGAGGAATACAATCTGCCACAAGTGTCACTATGCAAGAGTATGCAAGTCTGGTGGCAGAGTACGCACAGTGGAGAACGTCGAGGCTATTAGTGACACCTCAAGAACCATTATGCTGAGCGTGAGAGGTGATGGCATGGTAGATGCAGATCTCATCAGTATGCCAGAATGTGAGGTGGTATTTGGAGACAAGTTATTTGTGGTTTTGGCTGACTCTGGATCTCCTTTTACCATGCTGGGCAATGATCTCTGGGACAAAACCTTTCCTATGTCACAACTTTTTGCCCCTGACATTAGCCCAGTCAGTTATGGTGGCTCGCACATAGATGTAATAGGGTATTCCATCATGAAGATTCACTTCAAGGGAAGGGAGACCATTGGAAAAATTTATGTTGCCAAATGAGGTGACAAACTCCTTGGGTGGAGACATCAGAGAGACTTGGGGATAATCCTCAATCCGAATGCTCGTTATCCATCGGAGCAGGTCATGTTGGTTGATCACTCTGTAACCTCAAATAAGTTTTTTGAGGAGTTTCCTCAAGTTTTCTCTGACAACCTTGGTCTGCTTAAAGACTTCGAGCACCGCATAGTGCTTAAGCAGAATGCGACACCCGTGGTATACAAGGTTAGGAAGGTCCCCAACATGATGCTAGAACCTCTGAGGAATGAACTTAAGAGACTAGTAACCCTAAGTATAATTGAGGAAATCGAATCCTCTGAATGGTTGGCCCCAGTGGTTTTGGCCCCCAAGGATGGAGGGAAGAATATCAGAATGTGTGTCGATTTGAGGAGTCTAAACAAGTGGATATGGGTAGACCGCCAACCCCTTCCTAATATCTCTGAGTCAATCAACATGCTTGGCGGTGCGAAGGTTTTCAGTGTGTTAGACTTGTCCTCGGCTTATCACCAAGTACCCCTCCATCCAGAGTCCAAACACCTAACATCTTTTGTGACACCACTGGGGGCATTCCGTTTCATCAGAATGCCGTTCGGGCTAGCTTCGGCAGCTACCTGTTTTCAGCGCATCATGAAGATGATCCTGGGAGACATTTCTAACGTCATGTTCTTTCAGGATGACATCTTAGTTTACGGAAAGGATGACTCAGAGCATGACAGTGTTTTGAGAGCCACTCTGCAAAGACTAACTGACAAAGGTTTAACTGTGAACAGGCTAAAGTGTAAGATTGGTGTGTCTTCCATTACATATTTGGGACATGTCATCTCTGGAGAGGGCATCCGACCAAAACTGGATCTGGCAAGGAGCATTGTTGATGCCCCTGCCCCAACTGATAAAGAGCAGGTGAGGTCCTTCCTTGGACTCGCCGAGTTTTATTCAAAGTTTGTTCAGGGCTTCGCCTCCACTGTAGAACCCATCAGAGCCCTTCTGAGGAAAGGAACGCACTTTGCCTGGTCACCAGAGTGTGTTGCGGCCTTTAACTCTATCAAACAGGCAATAGGTAAGATGCCCACTCTTGGCCACTTTGACACCAAGAAGAAAACCTTCCTGACAACTGATGCTAGCTTGTGTGGCCTTGGGGCGGTGCTTTCCCAGATTGATGGAGGCGAGAAGAAGGTTGTTGCATTTGCCTCTAGAGCGTTAAAGAAACCTGAACAACAGTATTCGTGCATCGAAAGGGAGGCTTTGGCCATAGTGTGGGCAATAAAACATTTAAAGTTTTACTTGTGGGGCATTCCCTTCTCAGTAAGATCAGATCATCGCCCTTTAATTCAGGTGTTCTCGTGTGTGGAGAGTGAGAGACTTACACCCAGGCTTAAGCGTTGGAGCGAGGGGTTGGAAGAATACAATTTTCAAGTACATTATCTTCCTGGTTCTGCCTACAAAGCAGCAGATTGCTTATCAAGACTGCCCATTGAGAGTTGCGGAGATGCTCCAGACTGTGACTCTGCTAGTGTTTGTTGGGTCAGGGAGCCTGCTATCCAAGAACTGGAGTGGGAACAGGCTTTATTGGAGGATGTGTTGCTTCCTATTGTAACAGGATTTGTTATCAAAGGGTGGCCTGACAGCAAAAATCTTGACTCTGACCTGTTACCTTTCTGGTCCATCAGAAATGAACTTACCCTTTGTCAAGGCCAACTCATGGGTGGTGAGAGAGTGATACCCCCTGATGCCTTAAAACCAAAGCTTGTTAACCTTGCTCATGAGGGGCACTTAGGTAAAAATCTCACTAAGTCACGTCTCCGTGAGAGGTATTGGTGGCCCAAGATGGATAGTCAAGTTGAGAAAGTGGTTAAGGAATGCTGTCAGTGCGCCGCCAATGATAAATCTCAGGTCACCAATACCGCTCCCTTGTCACCTGTTGAGGTCCCACATGAGCCTTGGGTCAAGCTTGGTTTGGACCTTATGGGTCCCTTTGAGCTATTAGGTCCCTCAGAAAGATTTGTAATTCTTTTAGTGGATTACTCATCCAAGTGGGTGTCCACCAAATGCGTGAATTCTGTCAGTACCAGGGTGGTTATTGACTTTCTCAGGGATGAATTTGCAAGTGAGGGCATTCCCAGGTTCCTCATCACGGACAATGGGGTGCAGTTCATCTCACAGGAGATGCAAGACTTTTTGAGTGACTATGGCATCATCCATCAGAAGACTGCGCTCTATGCACCCCAAGCCAATGGACTTGCGGAACGCATGAACAGGGTAGTGAAGGCATGTGTGCAGAGGGCAATTGAAATGAAGGTTCCTCTCAAGAGTGTCCTAAGAGATACTTGATGGGCACATCGTACTGCCCTCAATACTGTTCTGCAAAAGTCTCCTTTTCAAATATTGAGAGGGAGGTTTGCATTATCCAAACTCAATCCTGGCTGGTTACCTCTCATTGAAGGTCCTGTTTTGGATAAGGAGGAGGTGGGTGCTAGAATCAAGTCCTACCAAGAGAAGTACAAGGAGAGGTTTAATTTTAAGAAATCAAATAAAGCCACGTCATGGAAGGTTGGTGGGTGGGTACTTATTAAGAGACCACGGTGGCATAGAAAGAGTGTCACTGAATTTATGGGTCCTTTTGTCATTACTTCTGTTTATAAAAATGTGGTTACTGCTCATAATGGTGGTAAGTGGAGCATGTCTCGCCTGGTGAAATTCAGAGGCAACAAATCCTTGTTTCCTTCATGCCCAGATGTTTTGCCTGGTCCACGTTTGTCAAAGTGTAGTCCCTCTCCGAGTTTCTATTCACGAGGTCCTTCTCCAAGGTCTCGTTGTCCTCCAAAGCGTTATGAAGACTATAGAATGTATTGATCTCAATTGTGATGTATTCGAACTAATATGGTGTCATGTTTTGACCTGTGCATTTCTCTCTTTCTCCTGCCTTCTCTCCTTTCTCTCCTTCTTCAACTTCCTCCTCTCCTTCTTCTTTTGTTTTTCCAGTAAGGGGGATGTGTTGTAATTATTCAAAGTGCTGCATGAGCCTGGCTGTTCCATCTCCATGGCAGCGTCTCATGTGAGACAGTTGCTACCAGGAGAACTGACAGGCCAGCAGCTGGAGTTGGTGGCTCAACTTGGAAAGTAATAAAAGTCTCAGAAACTTACCAGTGTCCATCTTCTTAACAGTTTTCAATTCCAAGATGAGAATGCAAGGTGTAGCAGATAATGGTATATGTGAAAGTCCCAATCTAAGTAGAGAAAATAAAAAGAGTGTTGTGGAGCAGTTTAATTGAAATGTTTTTCTGTGCTTTACAATTGGTTGCTTTTTAGGTCTGGCATTAGCCAAGACCTATAAATGTTACTAAAATTATAGTTACAGTATACTTACATTTAGGAGCTTTCAGTTAGCCCTCTTCAACCATTGGCCTTTTATTGTGTCATTCCTGATTGTCACCCACTCCTCTGAAGCTTACAGCGTGAGGCAATGGGTCATCCCACTTCGTAGAATAGAAGTACAGACGTTAAAATACACATTGGTCTAATTCAGTTCGTCACTTTCATATGTATTTTGTAATAATTTAGTTGTATGTATTTAATTTTAATAATATATCATCTTTGTATTTGATTAAAAGCATATATATGTTTCTGGCACTTTGGTATTCATATTTATAAAATTTTGGTATGTCGGGGGCGTGGCTTGCCGTGCTGCGGAATGGCCGCTCTGTGAGCGAGCTCCGCCGGCCGGGTAGAAATCCTTGAATAATCCTGCACACGGAGGGCTGATGCGGCGCATATAGCCGATATTCGGACTGCGGAGGTGCCCCCGGTCCTAAAGCTGGCTCTCCTGGGAGCGGGGAGCGTGGGATGCCGGAGCGGCGAGGCGGCGTGCTAGTAAGCGGCTGAGAGGTCGAGGCGAGCCGCTGGAGGAAGCCGGGCCGCCCTGAACTCGACGCCGCGGCTGCGGTGCGGCCTGGAGACCTGACGGGGCCGCGCAGCGTGGCGAACCCCCCCGCTCCCTGACGAGGGACGTCGGAGGTGTATTGCGGATCGGAACTGCTACAGACTGCGGAAATGAGCCCAAGAGCGACGAGGCACCAAGTGTGAAGCACCGTGCTACATCTCCTCACAGGGCCGCGGCCGCCATTTCGCGGGCACAAGCTTGGTGACCGTGGAGAGCAGGTGCGGCTGGCCTGCTCTGCGCCCGTTGACATCGGAGGAGGCACCCGAGGCCGGCCGGAGAGCGGATCGCTGGTGGAGGAGGTTGGTGGAAGGAGTGAAATGCGTGCTGTGAGCCCTGCTGTTGAGGGGGGATTGTGAGATTGTGGCACTGCGTCTCTGTAGCCCAGTCACCGGCGGGGGACCACTGTGGAGAGACACCTGACAGCGGTAGACCCTAGATAATACCGAGTGCATCCTGAAGTTGGCTGGCTGGGGGATGGTGCGACGCCGGAGCCTGGAGTGACGCGTGGAGCACGAGCGGACTGGGTGAGTCGGTGATCTGCGGTGCCCTTGAGTCATCGGGAGCCCTGGAGTCGCATGCCCCTGGGCTGTGTGCGGATGGCTTGTGATTGAGACTTATGGGCTGCGGAGACTGGGCCTAAAGCGGCTGCGTGTGGGGACGGTCTTCGGCTCGGCCCCTGCCGGACTTGATCGGACATTGGGAGCTGTGGTGCCGGTGTGATACCTGGAGAGGCCTGGGGCGGAGTGCGGATCCACTGTGCTGCACTTAAGGGGGAGACTGGTGTGCTGGCCCCGATTGCTCCATAGCGGTCAAGGACCACTGGCGGCATGGGAAAACCGGATGCAAGGCAGTCCAAACTGCCATTTGAAAACAAACGCTCCACGAGGCAGACGGACCCGGACTCCGAGGCACCGGGGGGCAGTCACAATGAGATGTCAACGGACGACCATGGGGAAGACCTGCGGACCCTCATGCTGGAGATGCGTTCCAGCCTGCGGAATATAGATACTAAATTAGATACCCTAACTACACAATTGGATTCCGTCAAGACGCAGGTGGCCTCACATGAGACCCGGCTAGACGTCCTGGAGAACCGGCATACAGAGTTCCACGAATTCCAGATGGACACTAAAGAGAAAATGCTGCATATGGACCGCCTGTTGGGCGTCATCAGGGCCAAAAACGAGGACTTAGAGGCGAGATCTCGAAGAAACAACCTCCGCATTACGGGCATTCCGGAGACCACCGCTTTTTCCAAAATGGAGACCTTTGTGGCGGAACTCCTTCATGAGCTCTTTGACCCTCACCTGTCGACAGTATTTGCGGTGGAGAGGGCCCACAGATCTCTAGGGCCGAGACCTCCAGTGGGTGCGGCACCTAGGCCGATCCTGGCCAAAATACTGAACTATCAAGATAGAGATCTCATTCTGCGCCTGGCCAGGGAGAAGGGTCAAATTTCACATAAAGGGAACAATATTGCATTTTATCCGGACTTTACTCCGGCTGTACAAGCGGCGCGTCGGGAGTTCATTCCTGCCAAGCGCATCCTGTTGCAAGCACAGATTCCGTACTCCCTGCTTTATCCAGCCAAGCTGAAGGTCTCCCATGATGGCACTGCACACTATTTCACTCTTGCGAAGTCTGCTTTGAAGTTCGCCAAACATGTTGGTGGTAAAAAGGCGAAAACCTCTAGTGCCGCAGAGGGAAGCTCGTCAGGCCGTTTAAGTGACAATGACTAGTTTGTTTCCCTGTATTTGCTTTCCCTGTATTTGCTTTGCCCATAAACAGGCAGATGGGTAGGAGAAAACTGGGTGAGCAATGTTGCGCGCTCCCCCTCGCTGTGGTTCCTTTCATTCGCAGCATGCTGTTGTTTGGGGCACCGTGACCCGAAAGCGGTTCTGGTACATGGGTTCTTGCTTTTTGTTTTAATTAGCTGCCTGCCTCTCTGCAGATCTCCCGGCCACCCTGTATAAGCAGGGTAGATCGCCGGTTCCTCCTCGCCCCCATGGGAGATTTCCCGCTGTTAATACATGTGTTTTTGTGTGAAAATTTTGGGGTGGGTATGCTGCAACCTGATTGGGGGGTTGGTGTGGGTGGTGGGTGGTGGGTAGGGGTTGTTTCATTGCTGGTAGCCAGCATGTGGGATGAGTTGCATATCAGGACAGAACTTTGCTGTTGGGTGTCGCCATGTTCTTTCAGTGTAAGTTGCTCAGGCGGGATAGGATTGCCAGGCTACACGCTGTTACAATAAATTTCTTGACATGGAACATTCGAGGGTTGAACGATAACAGGAAGGCCAGGTTGGTGCATGCTTATTTAGCCAGACATAACATAGATATATGTTTTTTGCAAGAAACCCATTTAAATATTAAACCGACACACAGACTACGCCGTAATAGATGGGGCCATGTGTATTCCTCCATTTATTCCAATTATGCTCGAGGTGTGGCAGTGTTGATAAGAAGGGGCATTGATTGGAGGGAGGACCACCACATTGTAGACCCGGAGGGGAGATTCCTTCTCATTCATGGCAAACTGGGTGGCATACCGCTGGTTTTAGTTGCAGTGTATGGTCCTAATGTAGATTCACCCGACTTCTTTGGTGACATCTGGTCTAGGATCAGAGCAACTGGCTGTAATACAATATTGTGGGGGGGCGACTTCAATGCTGTGTTAGATGATGGGCTCGACAGGCAGGGCACGGCCAGGTCCTTGCACCCACATGCCAGTAATGCTCTAAATGCTATTATGTCAGATGGGGAGCTTCTTGATATTTGGCGGTGCAGACATCCGGAACTCCGAGAGGATACATGTATTTCAAGTCAACATAGTGCATGGTCCAGGTTGGATTACTGGCTGATATCGAGAGACACTGCAACCTGGACGTTAGAGGTCCGACACTTAGCACGCTCTTTATCAGATCATGCCCCCTGTCTGCTCAGACTGCTACTACCGGGAGCGCCACCCCGAGCTTTCTCCTGGCGATTGCCTCCGCATGCCCTCCTTGATGAGGCATTCAAGGAAGAAATCCGTTCTGACATTACAGTTTATTTTGCTCTTAAGGAAGGCTCCGTTGATACTGCGGCCTCATTGTGGGAGGCGTTTAAAGTTGTGATAAGGGGCAACTGTATTGCCAGGCAGGCTGGAGTATTGAAGGCCATTAGGGGCACCCTGGCCTCGCTGGAGAATCAAATAAGAGCCCTTGAAAACCAGTTCTACGCCATGAGCGAACCGGGCACCGCTGCCTCCTTGAAAATTAAACTACTTGAATTTGCGGAGGAGTCCAAACGGGAAGTTAAATTCCTGGGTAAATATGTTGAAGCCCGTAGATATGGAGAGGGTGACAGACCGGGTCGCACATTGGCCAGTATGATCCGCCCTTCCAGATCGGCTACGTTTGTGCACGAAATTCGCACTGCGGGTGGAGATGTAATCAGAGGTCAGGCGGAAATCCGGGATGCCTTCTCGTCATTTTACTCCACACTTTATACGGCCACCCAACAGGTATGCCCGGAGGGGATGCAGGACTTTTGGATTCTGTGGCCCTTGTCTGGTTCAATAATGCCCACAGGGAATACATGGATCTCCCCATAACAGTAGAGGATGTGACACAGGTTATTAAAAGTCTACCACTTGATAAGGCCCCGGGACCCGATGGCCTTACTACCTCGTTCTATAAGACTTATTGCGAGGAGCTGGCGCCCAGACTCCTGGCGGTATACGAGGAGGCGTTGGAGGTGGGGGTCTTGCCCCAGTCCATGCGAGAGGCAATAATTATAACCCTGTTAAAGCCCGGAAAGCCGGAGACGGAGGTGGACTCCTATAGACCACTGTCCCTGATAAACGTAGACGTAAAAATACTGGCTAAGTTAATTGCTAATAGGCTACAACCTTTACTTCCGATGATTGCACTCCCGGATCAATCAGGGTTCATTCCTGGGAGGTCGACTGCCCACAACCTGCGGACGATTTTTTCGGTGCTGCATTATCTCCACCCGGAGGAACACGCTGCCGCAGTTTTTCTGGACGCTACAAAAGCGTTTGATACGCTCGAGTGGCCCTACTTGTTTACCATATTAACACGTATGGGACTAAGTCCGTCCTTTATGAGCCGTATCAGACTATTGTACACTTTACCGGTTGCCAGGATTCGGGTGAACGGCCTGCTTTCCGGCCCGGTCCCCATATTGCGAGGCACTAGACAGGGGTGCCCTCTTTCACCCCTGCTCTTTGCAATTGCGATGGAACCGCTGGCAGCCCGGATCAGGCAGCATCACACGGCCCGGGGATCGGCTTTAGCACTCGAAATCTCCTTATTTCGCTATACGCGGACGATGTGACGTTGTACATTACTAAACCCGAAGAGAATCTTGAACCTGTACTCAGAGAATTCATACGATTCGGGGGCTTGGCGGGGTGGCAGTTAACTGGTCTAAATCGGTGGTGTTCCCATTGACAGATGGCACACCCCGGGTGATATCTGAATTTCCTTTAAGATGGGAGGATGCAGCGGTTAAATATTTGGGTGTGTGGCTAAGCCGGGATATGCAGGAGATATGGAACCTCAACTTCGGACGGGCGATCGCCTGGTTAGAAGAGAAAGTAGAGCTCTGGTCTAAACTGCCTCTCTCCATAGCTGGGAGAATAGCACTTACCAAAATGGTAATTTTACCAAAGTTTTTGTATCTTTTTGTGAACGTACCGATCCCCCTCACAAAACATTTTTTCAGCGCCCTTAGGTCGCAGATGATCACACTGGTCTGGGCTGGAGGGCAGGCCAGGATTTCGTGGGACCTATTAACTCTGCCGTTGAGACAGGGGGGTCTAGGCGCACCAGACATGCACTTATATGCTCTATGCGCGCAAGCCCAATTTTTGCACTTCTGGGTCCACCCAACGCCGTATCAGCCCCATGTGGCAGTAGAGATGGATGCGGTGGCCCCGCTCCCACTCAAGGTGGCGCTCTATCAGGCTTCGCAGCGGCCCCGTGGGGATGTGGACACAGCAGGCACATTGCGGTGGGCGTGGGGCGAGCTGCGTAAGAGGGCTGACATTCCGATATTATACGCCCCCTCTATACCGCTGGCGCGTAATCCCATGCTTCCCTGCGTCCAGGATGGAATTAGCAAGAATTTAATCAATAGCATGTCCTTGCACACGTTTGCGGATATATATCCAGACAATAAATTTAGATCCCCTCCCGACGCTAGCACTGACCGGGTGACGCCATTTGCTGAGTTATTCCTATATCACAAGCTGCGTGCGGCATGCCGAGCCATGTGCGCGGGCTTCCCGGAGGCACCCCCTACGCTGCTGGCTTTGGAAAACGTATTGAAATCCCCCTCCCCCCGCAAGCTTGTCACACGGCTATACACCCAAATGCAGAACACGTGCCCTGTGGTAAGGCCTAAGTCTCTTGAGGGCTGGAACAGCGAGCTTCCCACTCCGCTCACTGAAATTCAATGGGATTTCTGCTGTAGACAACTCACTGAACTCTCCCCGAACTACAGGTTACGATTAATTCATTTCAAATACTTACATAGATACTATCGGACACCTGTTGGCCTGTTTCGCATGGGGCTTAGGGAAGATAAGTGCTGCTGGCGGTGTAGCTACACGCCAGCTTCTTTCCTGCATGTTGCATGGGAATGCCCTCGGATAGCGGATTTCTGGCTTAAAATATTTGCTGCAGTGAATCAAATTGTTGGTAGGACGGATGTTCCTTCACCGGAAATGGGACTTCTGGGGTACGTGAAGGATACACCACCCAAGCATCGAAAACTACATGCACTCCTGTTACTCTATGCTAAAAGGCAGGTTGCACTTCGCTGGGGTGGGGAGAGGATTCCCACGATTAAGGACTGGTTGAGGGATGTCACGTATAGCAACACGCAATTGAGTACTTTTTGGGAACTCATGCCCCCGTCCTCGAGGCCTCGGGATATATGGGAGCCATCTGTGGACTGGGCTCGGAACCTGCCCGGGTCTCCTGCGCGGGCGCAAGCCGTGGACACCTAGATGTGTTTGCCTATGCCATTCTGGTGGGTGTTGTTCAAATCATGATATGCCTCTTTGGGCTTGGGATGCGGAGGTGATTGGCCTATATGTAACTCTAGTTCACACACCCTCTATGGACTACACTGTCAGCATGAAAAATCTGTTTCCGTTAGATGCCTGTGGGTCTGGGAATCTCAAGATGTTTTTGGAGATGGGTGCATGGGGCGACCAACAGTGATCACCAATTGTATTATGTCCACTTGTCCGGAACTAAAATTTGCTTTGTAATAAGTGATAATATGCTGGCTAATTGTATTGTACGTGTTACTTTATTGTGTTTTTGGTTTTGAAAATATGAATAAAAAAATTTTAAAAAAAATAAAAATAAATTGGGTATGTCGGTTTTTTATTGTGTGAGCTTTGTGAATTGAACGTATGTGTATATGAGATTTCGCGAGGGGACCTGACTGTTGTTAAACAACCCAGTCCCCTTGGTTTGATGGGTTCCTCGCTAATTACTTGACTGTGACTACTTGTTTTCCATAGTGTACTTCCATTGTGTACCAATGTACCTCTGGCGTACTAAATATTAATATCTACTAATAATGGTATGTAACTATCACAACCATGAATGAGGAAGAACCGAGGTGCAAAACACCATACTTTCTGCCATATCAAACTGATAGGAGACCACGTGGATTTACAGTGCACAAATTGAATGGCCTTAGGGACACAGCACAACAAAACAAGGAACATATAGGAAATACAGCGATACCAAAGGGGATGATGGACGGAGCGTTAGAGCAAATCAAACACTCACCCCCACTCAACTGATCTGGGTTTAATCCATCATCATTCTTTAGCTCACTCCACCACCCCAGTTCAGACATGGCCATATGCAAATCAGTCTGACCCTGTGCCTCATGGGAACAGTCCAGCCCGAACTGCCAAGCCATGTCTTCCCTGGACCGGAAACAAGCCTCCTGGGACCGGAAACAAGCATCCTGGGACCGGTTTCGGGTTCAAAACCCTCATCAGCAAGGCTATCTTGAATCCAGTGGCAAAGTGAGCAAGGGAACCACGTCTGGGCATACCCTGCCAACTTAGGGTGAACAAAGCAATACCAAAGGGGATGATGGACGGAGCGTTAGAGCAAATCAAACACTCACCCCCAGTCAACTGATCTGGGTTTAATCCATCATCATTCTTTAGCTCACTCCACCACCCCAGTTCAGACATGGCCATATGCAAATCAGTCTGACCCTGTGCCTCATGGGAACAGTCCAGCCCGAACTGCCAAGCCATGTCTTCCCTGGACCGGAAACAAGCATCCTGGGACCGGTTTCGGTTCAAAACCCTCATCAGCCAGGCTATCTTGAATCCAGTGGCAAAGTGAGCAAGGGACCCCCGTCTGGGCATACCCTGCCAACTTAGGGCGAACAAAGCGATACCAAAGGGGATGATGGACGGAGCGTTAGAGCAAATCAAACACTCACCCCCAGTCAACTGATCTGGGTTTAATCCATCATCATTCTTTAGCTCACTCCACCACCCCAGTTCAGACATGGCCATATGCAAATCAGTCTGACCCTGTGCCTCATGGGAACAGTCCAGCCCGAACTGCCAAGCCATGTCTTCCCTGGACCGGAAACAAGCATCCTGGGACCGGTTTCGGTTCAAAACCCTCATCAGCCAGGCTATCTTGAATCCAGTGGCAAAGTGAGCAAGGGACCCACGTCTGGGCATACCCTGCCAACTTAGAGCTAAAGAATGATGATGGATTAAACCCAGATCAGTTGACTGGGGTGAGTGTTTGATTTGCTCAAACGCTCCGTCCATCATCCCCTTTGGTATCGCTTTGTTCGCCCTAAGTTGGCAGGGTATGCCCAGACGTGGGTCCCTTGCTCACTTTGCCACTGGATTCAAGCTAGCCTGGCTGATGACGGCTGAATAGCCAGAAACCGGTCCCAGGATGCTTGTTTCCGGTCCAGGGAAGACATGGCTTGGCAGTTCGGGCTGGACTGTTCCCATGAGGCACAGGGTCAGACTGATTTGCATATGGCCATGTCTGAACTGGGGTGGTGGAGTGAGCTAAAGAATGATGATGGATTAAACCCAGATCAGTTGACTGGGGGTGAGTGTTTGATTTGCTCAAACGCTCCGTTCATCATAACCTTTGGTATCGCTTTGTTCGCCCTAAGTTTGCAGGGTATGCCCAGACGTGGTCCCTTGCTCACTTTGCCACTGGATTCAAGCTAGCCTGGCTGATGACGGCTGAATAGCCAGAAACCGGTCCCAGGATGCTTGTTTCCGGTCCAGGGAAGACATGGCTTGGCAGTTCGGGCTGGACTGTTCCCATGAGGCACAGGGTCAGACTGATTTGCATATGGCCATGTCTGAACTGGGGTGGTGGAGTGAGCTAAAGAATGATGATGGATTAAACCCAGCTCAGTTGACTGGGGGTGAGTGTTTGATTTGCTCAAACGCTCCGTCCATCATCCCCTTTGGTATTGATATAGGAAATACAGGCATAGATCGGGAATCGCACTGTACACACCAAACCTGTAAACACAGTTTAATACTCTGAAGCCTTCAATCCTTATTACAGGTGAGTTGTGACATCTATACGCACCTGTAATTAGAAAATGACGTAGCTGCTCAGTTGTAATAATGTATTCCAATTCAGATGTGACGGCATAATGCCTGCTGCCCAAACCAGCAGCCAAGGTGAAAGGCAGAACTTTATAGGAAAGAATCTCTCTGCATGTTGCTACTCATTCTTTTTATTTTATCTGATGTACACTTGACTGACTGTAATTAGTTTTTTCAACAAATTACTAACTGCTTTTTGGTGTGTTTAATTTGGCACTGCATATTTCGATTTTATTCTTCGGTCTGCAATCATACTATCTCTTTCATATGAAAGACAACAACACCTAGCATTTGAGTGGTCTGTGGGATAGGTGATGGTTTCACCATTTATTATAAGGAATAAAATACCATTTGCAGTGTGTTAAAAAGATATTTCAAGTCACCTTGGAGTTACATGACTTAGAAACTTCTTTATTCCAGTATATGCTCATGGAACTCTTCTGTGACTTGCAATATCCTTTATCAGCAACAACTGTACAGTATATTATTTAATTGTAAGAATGCAGAATGCTGCTTACCTTCACTCAAAGCTGGGGACTGCTGGTTATAGAGAGGAGTAGCGACTGGTCCAGTATGGCTGGTCACCACAAATATAAGAGCTTTCACTGACCGAAAAAGGAAACCTGGAAAAAACGAAAGTGCTGCACAAGAAGGGGTATCTGGGTGTCAAAAGAGTGTAGTTGGAGGAATCCAAAGATGTGCAACTTTGCCAGATAGCACACAAAGGGAAGCAAGCATAGTTTCTGCATGTTTCAACCACCGACCTGGAAGGGAGTGGCAGTGCTTAAAGTGAATGGCACCCCAATAACTTTGAGTGAGCTACATGCCACTCAATATAACCCGTCAGTGCTGGCTACTATCCCCACCTGGGTTGCTGCTGTTTCCACGAGCTCAGATGCCCCAGCTTTCCATGTAAGTATCTTGGAGTTTGCAAGTGCTGAGCATGTGTTTGTGAGTCTGTGTCTGTGTAAAGTGGGACTTGACAATAACACGGAAAGAGCAATGTAGGCAGTGCCACACACCTCTCTGGCGTTATCTGTTACAAACTGGAGTGTCTTTTGGTATAAGGGTAGCTATAAGCTACATTCTCGCCACAAAATATGGATGCCTGGAGGTTAGGAAATGTTCCAATTAGAGCCTTTTCTGTGCTGATTAAGGTGCATTAGTTGGCGTCTGAAGCACTTATTTCTGCTGTGTTTTGGGAGAAAATGTGTGTGGTTTTAGAACACTCCCATACTCATTTATGAATAGTCTCTGGATCCCTCCATTTAGAGGATCTTAACCATACTGAGGATCTTAACCATGAGTCAATTAGACCATATATAATTATAGATGTTGTTTAATTTAAGTGTTTCCCGTTTAATGGATGCTGTTGGCTGTGGCCAGATTGAGATCTAGTGATACACTAGATTACTACTAGCTTTTTATCATCAAGTAGTAACCAGAGTTCCAGAGTACTCTGAATCCCACCACACTGAGGATCTTAACCATCGGTCGATTAGACCAAATAGAACTATAGATGTTGAATTCCAGTGCATAAGTGATATCCTGTTTAGTAGATGACTGTTGGCTGTGACCAGATTGAG
The DNA here is from genome assembly GCA_963921515.1 of Calotriton arnoldi. Taxonomy (NCBI): domain Eukaryota; kingdom Metazoa; phylum Chordata; class Amphibia; order Caudata; family Salamandridae; genus Calotriton; species Calotriton arnoldi. The sequence continues at coordinate 670,605 of CAWUFW010010578.1, forward strand.
ATCTAGCAATGTGCTAGATTACTACTAGCTTTTTTATCATCAAGTAATAACCAGTGTTCCAGAGTACTCTAAATCCCTCCATACCGAGGATCTTAATCATCAGTTGATTAGACCATATAACCATATAGAATTATAGATGTTGTTTGATTCCAGTGTATAAGTGTTACCTGTGTAAGGAATGACTGAAGGAAAGTGCCTATTATGACATGGTTAGCTCCCACTTTTTGTCTGGTGTGTGATGTGATTTCGAATTGAAAGCCCACTGGGTCCCTGCCAACCAGGTTCCCAGTGCCAGATCTCTTTCCTAAAACTGTACCACGATTGGCACAACTTCAGCAACCCCTGTAAGTCTATAGTAAATAGTATCCCGGGACCTAGGGCATTGGGACTTAAGAGGGTTCACTAGGGCTGCAGCACATTTTGTGCCACCCCCAGAGACCCCTCTCCAAGACCATGCAAACTGCCATTGCATGCTGCGTGTCTCAGTGCAGAAAAAAACGAAGAGTCGACATGACACACAACCCTGTGTGCCATGCCCACACACACTGCATGAGGTATAGGTAAGTCACCCCTACTACAGGCCTTATAGCCTTAAGACAGGGTACACTATATCCCATGTGACACATATCTGCACGAGCTGATATGACCCTACAATATCAAGTCCATTCTTGGATATTGCAAGTGCACAGGGAGGGAAACAACCTTCACAACGCGGTCATTACATCGCGTTACCTTTACAACGCAGTCGTTACAACGACCGCGTTGTTACATCGCAGTACCATTTCAACGCAAGTCGTTACAACAACTTGCTCTAGATGGCGCTCTAAACTAAGGAATAGTATAGTTTACTATTCCAACACTTTCCCTACTGTTGCACACACTGGAGTTGGAATAGTAAATTATACTATTCCTAAGTCCAGCGTGCCATCTAGAGCAAGTCATTGTAACGACTTGCGTTGTAATGGTACTGCAATGTAACAACGCGGTCGTTGTAACGACCGCGTTGTAATCGTATGCGTTGTAAATGCATGCGATGTAATGGTATATATTCGCACAGGGAAGCCATAGAGAGTACATGGGCTGGATAATTGTCATCATGAGTTTCTTAGATCTGTGATAGCTTCACTGTACCCTAAGTTGTTTGGCACCAAACATTTTGTCTTAATAAATCCTCACTGATGCCAGTGTTGGATTTATTAATAAATGCACACAGGAGACCCTTTAGAGAGTCCCTTGAAAATCTACCACCCACTGGTGTGGTCTCCAACTAGTCTCAGCCATCCTACCACCACCAGACATGCTTCTGACCTCATGGGGTGAGAGGCTGCGCTCTCAGAGGCCAGGAACAAAGCCTGCTCTGGGTGGAGGTTCTTCACACTTCCTCCAGGCCGGAATGGCATTCCAAGGCGGGAAGCTTCAAAGGCGATGCCGCCTTGGAAATGCGACCCAGGCACCTCCAGATAGTGGAGGATGCCAAACCCCCGTCCCGCTCCACATTTGTCAAGAGGATAGGTGGGAAAATTAGTTAAATTAGGAGGTGGGTCCCCATTCAGCCAGCACCAACCCTAAGGTGGGGCAGGTGATGTGGAGCCCACTTTTCATTTCCCTCCATCTTGGTGTGAGAGGAAATTAACCTATCAGGGCTAGGGTAGAGCCCCTTTCCACAGGAAGTGGTCACTTAGCAGGTGTAAACACCCTAAAGGTAGTCCATTGGCTACTACCTGACACCCCCTTTAACGCCCGTAAATTTAGTATTTAGGTGGCATCCATGGACCCTGAACGCAGATTCGATGGACACAGAGATGATAAGGACAAAGAAGAGCTGCTGACCCGAGGACTGAAGCCCTGCTGCAGAAAATTGGCCCCAAACCCTGCCTGCTGCCTTAAGGACTCGACAATCGTGGTGTGCTGTTCCGTCCTGAAACTGTAAGGCCTCCAAGAACCTCAGAGCACCTCCAGCCTTCAACAAATTGCCAAAGAACTCCCATGGAGTAGAAGTACTACTCCCCTGCAGTCCACAGGCACCGAACTCGCAGAATCCAGTTTTCCAACTTGCTGCTCCCTGGTGACTCCAACGCAGCATCCAAATCAAAAGTGGTTCACCAGCCCCGGAGGAGCAAATCTGTCTCCCCTCCAAGTGTGGAGACACCAGGATCTACTGTAACCGTGTTGCACCAATACCCGTGGTACCGGACCCTCTGCAGCATACACAGAGACAAAGTGTCCAATCTGCACTCCAATGGCCCAGGAAGCAAGCACCCATTGAGGGACGTCGAGACCCCTGAGACCCACTTCGTAAGTGGCCCATCTGTCCCAGAATGGCCTCTTCAAGCTTCTTCGGCGACTGCATTGGAGCGCTTCGGTTAAGATCCATTTTGGTCTAGGGGGCCGGTGTACATCTTCTGTAGATTCCACCAAGGGGGTACAGCAGGGTTGTATGTTAGCCCCATTTCTGTTTCTCATCTATATAAATGGCCCTGCAGTAAGCTCACTTACTCCAAACGAAACTGGATTTCCCAAGAGCAGGTACCTGCTTTATTCCCTCCCTTCTCTATGCAGATGATGAGGTCCTGCTTGCTAGGACCGCAGATAGTCATCAGAAAGCTCTGGATGCCTCTGTGGAGTTCATGTCATCTTTTGATCTCAAGATAAATCATCAGTAGTCCTTTATTATGGTCTGTAGCTCAAATGTTTTTACATCTAAAACGTTTTTCAGCACCCATCTCCAAAGTTGAGAGTTTTTGTTATTTGGGCTTACCATTTAACTCGCAATTAAATTGGTACTCCCAGATGTCGCTAATGGTGCTACAAACAAATAGTGTAATCGAAGCAATTTTCCGCTTCGCAGCGTAGTTAGCCACAGACCAGCGAAGGAAATGATTACCCTCTACAGAGTAAAATGCCTCTCAATTGCAATGTATAGGGCCAGGGTCTGAGAGTATTCTGACTGTTCCAGACTACAAACTGCAGAAAATGGTTTCCTCCGAAGACTTTTCATGACTCCACAGGGTACATCAACTTTTTTCTGTCATTCGGAGGTGGAACTAAATTATGTTGGGGATACTTTGAGGCTTGCCCGTCACTATTATGGTAAAAAGTTTGGCAAACACCTGAATTGTAATTTTCTAAATATATTCTCCAAGATTGTTTGGCCCTCAACAACGCTGAGTCCATACCATGTAATGGCTATGTTAAGAGTACCTTCAGGGTGTGGGAGCTGCTGTGCTTTTTAGTGATCCTGTGCGCATTTCTCACATCACTAAAGCTCAAATAATGACTGCCTACTTTGAGCAGGTGCAGCTTAAGCACAGGCATCAAACTACTTCATTAGTTTCCCTGGCAAATTACCATGATATTGCACTTAGTTACAAGATAAAATGTTACCTTCTCCAAATTGAAAATTCCAAATATAATTTTTACTTAACCAGGCTCTGTTTGGGGACACTGCAATTTGTATTGACTGTTACACAAGGGAGTTGGTTTGAGAGTCTCCCCTCCTGCCGAAGCGATTACTCCTCCAGATAAACTCATTGCACTTTTAACTTTTTGTGCACTTTATAAATCTTTAAGAGTAAGATTCCTACTTCCTTTGCTACGCTTGCGCAGTTTTAATTCTAATCAGAAAGGTTTTAGATTATTACTGCATCTTGATTCCTTAGGTATTTGCCATGCTGTTCTTAATTTTATTAGAGGGTCTTTGAGTATCAGGAAGATATACGGTTAACATGACTGGACTCAAGAGTTACTATTGAGATATTTTAATCGTCATCGATGTAATAATTCTGTGATTATTGTCATATGCATGAAATTAATTGTATGTATTTTATAAATTTTGCTTTGATCTTTTATGGCTTGGTAAGTCGAATACAGTTTTGACTGACTGACTATATTATAATTAGGGCTCCTGGTTCTATGGTATTTATTTTTTTAACATTTCCGTCTGTATTTATCCATATTTATTTTTTTCCACCTTTTTGGTATTTATCCATATTTATTTTGTATTTCAAGAATAGATGGAGACGTAAAATGGTATATTTCCATATTTATTAAACTGATAAACATGCTGTCAAACTTTGATGCCTGTCGCGTTTTAGCAAATTAAGTTGCCAAATATAACAAAACACTACAACCATAGGTAAATTATAGCATTATATACAAATATGGGTTAACATATGCCTGTATTTAAGGAAATCTCATCCTATTTTTTAACTCCCCATATTGTCTAGTTGGAGTTAAAACGGAAAACTGGGAGCCTTAATTCTAATATATTTTATTATTGAATATTTCTTTCTTTCCACTGCCAAAAGAACCAAAGTGTTTCTTCTCTAGCTGACCGAATGTGAATTCAAAAGCCAGACTGTTTCCAAGTGTAATAAAATTGTTGCTCAAATTAATATAAAACCACATATAAACATTCCATATGCCATATAAATGTTGAATTGGTAGGAAAAATTTCTCCTCATGCAGCTGGGAATCTGTACGGATTCATGTAGAAGAGCCTAATGTCTTATATTTTATTTAGATATAAATATTATGAATTATTCTTTAATGGATCTGGTTTATGTACTAGAATTGAAGAGGGGAATCCAGAGTGAAGGATTATAGGAAATATGTGAGATCATGTGAGCTCACACACATTGTTGCTTGACTTATTAGTTGCACTGATGGAGACTATGCAAGCTTCAGTTAGCAGTATTAAAACTCATCCAATGAAAGTCAACAATAACAATGAATATCCAGAATTTGCATATGTGTGCTGCAGAAATAATAGTAATATTAGGATTTTTTTTTACATAGGTTCTATCTCTTGAGTGTTCGAAACTGACTGATAAGAAAGAGTGCATCTGTAATTTGGAAAAAATGGAAACAAGAAGAGGGATGAAACTTTACCTTCTTGTAAAAATGCTAAACAAAACTTCCAATTGATGAGTCCAATATTAGACTTTGAAAACATATATAAGATGGCAGAAATCCCCAAAAAGAATATAAGTATACACTCTTATTTGGAAAGAAAATGGGCAGAAAAAAAGGGTAAAAGATTAAGTGGGCAAAATAAGAGAACGAAAGACAGAGAAACACAAGTAAATAAGATGAATTTGGGAAACAATTGATCAGTCCGGAAGATTTTTCAAATATTTAGAGCAGGAAATAATATCTGAGGAAACTACGAATACACTGTTAAGCAAGGATTCTAACCAGATATTAACTATTGAGGTAAAAGTCACAAAATACCAACTAAAGCTCCTGCCCTGTCAAAAGCTAGTCAGATTGTACTATAAGGATAAGTCTGTATCAGAAGCTACTGTATCCACCTAGGTGTTGATTAAGCAAGAAAGAGGACTCAACTTAGCCGATTTCTGCACATATCAAACTTCCTACCTGGTGAGACAGGATATCCATTGGATAGTGGATAACAGTCAAAGACTGCCTCCCTGGCTATCGATTGAATAAGAGTTGGTACATCCCTGCGCTTAGAATCAACCATTACAGTAGAACAAACTAAAATGTTACACTCTGTATTCATAATCAATAGCACAATCTCTGCCTTGTAGAAACTAGACAACAAACTTCAAGGAAAGGTGAGGCACTTAGATAATTCATCATTATGGCATAAACAGCAGATAAAAGTATAGGGGAAGCCCTGGTACTTATAAGAATGGTCCATTAAAAGGATTGATGTACTGATCTTGGCCCTAAAGAACACCCACTTCCATTCTCGGCCATCCAAACCAAATACAACTTTAGCAACATAGATCTGTACACCATTCTAAAACTTAAGGCATCCACATGAGCCGGAATGACTCTATATGACACAGCAACTCCTACATGGGGAACACTTCACAGCTAAAGTTTATAAGTTACTAACCCCAAAAGAATTTAAATCCACTCACAAACTACAGGAAAATGGGAGTCTACCTGACGCATGTCCAGATCCCTACCCACCATCCCATGCGTGGAACTTCTGGCAAACTCTCACCTCCTCAAAAATTACACAGTGCAGATTCTGGATAACCCATAAAGCATTCTGGACTCTGGTGAAACGTGGTTTACGGATACTGACAAATGCTGGAACTGTCTGGATAAACCAGGAAACCATAAACATATGCTATAGTACTGTCTCCAGCTCACCTCACTATGGCCGAAAGTGAAATTACACATTAGGAACACCCTAAGCAAAGAGTGGACCCCAGACCTCCCATCAATCACCTTAGGTTCTTTCTTTGTAATGCTGAACTCCAAACTTTGCAAAGATGACTTGCTCCTCTTTAATCGTATGAACATTATAGAAAAACCTGTAAACTCCAGTAAGTACATAAATGGTAAGTATGGGTCCATTTCACTAGAGAAACATGTATCACACTAAATTTGTACCTTAACAAGAAACACACCAAATAGAAACGAAGTAAAATACTAGACACCTACCTGTTATTAGTTAAACCATCAATACTTGACTTTGTCCTGGTACTCTTCTTTCTCTGCCATAAAAATTGCATCTGAAATATTGCTGATTACTGTATATCATGCAATCTCTCAGTGAGTAATCTCCAGTTGTTGAATAATACTCTTCCAGTACCATTCCTCTCTCTTTTGATTTCTTCCCCTTCCCCCGCTGTCCTCTCTTCTTTTCTCTTATCTAGACATTTCATCCGTGCAGGACTCCAATAAATCACCACTTATTTTATATTAGTTAGTGAACTAATCAATCAATCAGGGATTTGTAGAGCGCACTACTCACCCGTGAGGGTCTCAACACGCTGGGGCGAGGGGGGTTTCGGGCAGCTCCGGTCATCCGAAGAGCCAGGTCTTGAGGCTCTTCCTGAATGCTTGCAATGTGGGGCTACGTCTGATGCTGAAGGGGACTTTGTTCCAGGTCTTGACCGCGATGTAGGAGAAGGATCTGCCTCCCGTTCTGGCTCTGTGGATGCAGGGGATTTAGGCCAAGGCTAGGTCGGCGGAGCGGAGGTTTCTCTTGGGGGCGTAGAAGGAGATTCTTTCGTTGAGGTATTGGGGTCCGGTATTGTGGAGGGCTTTGTAGGCATGTGTGAGCAGCTTGAAGGTCACTCTTTTTTCGACTGGGAGCCAGTGGAGGTTTCGTAGGTGCTGGATGATGTGGTCTTGTCGTGGGATGCTGAGGACGAGTCTGGCTGCGGCGTTCTGAACGGTCTGGAGTTTGTGGAGTAGAGATTTGTTGATTCCGGCGTAGAGGGCGTTCCCGTAGTCCAACCTTCTGGTGATTAGTGCATGGGTGACGGTCTTCCTGGATTCAGGGGGATTTATTTGAAGGTCTTGCAGAGTATGCAGAAGGTGTTGAAACATGTGGAGGATACGCCGTTGATCTGTCGGTTCATGGTGAGGGAGGAGTTGAGTATGATGCCGAGGTTGCGGGTATGGTCCGTGGGTGTGGGAGGGTTGCCGAGGGCGGGGAGCCACCTGGTGTCGTCCCCCGCGGGGGGGTGGATCCGAGGATGAGGACTTCAGTTTTCTCCGAGTTGAGCTTCAGGCAGCTGGTGCTTATCCAGGATGCGACGTCCTTCATTCCTTCCTGGAAATTGTGCCTGGTGATGTCGGGTTCCTTGGTGAGGGAGAGGATGAGCTGAGTGTCGTCGGCGTAGGATACTGTTGGACTTGGCCCTTTTTGCAGGGTCATCCCTAAACTTTTTGCCTTCCTCCTATATTTTTTCTGACCTGTTGTTGGCTGTTTTATGACTCTGGGCACTTTACCACTGCTGATCAGTGCTAAAGTGCATATGCTCTCCCCATGATAAATTGTGTGATGGATTAGTGACTCCATGATTGGATGATTGGTTTACTTGTCAGTCCCTAGTACAGTGCACTCAGTGTGCCCAGGGCTTGTAAATGCAATGCCGCTGGTGGGCTTGCAGCACTGGTTGTGCCACCCACAGAAGCGGCTTGTAAAATGTGTCTCAGGCCTGCCATTGCAGAGCCTGTGTGCAGCCTAGGGCTGCCATGTCGACTTGGTGAGTACACCCACTTACCAGTCCCTAAACCTTCCCTTTACTGCATGTTGGTCACCCCTAAAGTAGGCCCTAGGGCAGGGTGCATTGTAAGTACAAGGTAGGACATGCCCTGGTGTGTGTGGCATGTCCTAATAGTGAATTACAGCCATTTTCGTTTTCACTATTGCAAGGCTACCTGCTCCCCATAGGCCAGAATGGGCAGACTGACTATTACACCTTATAGTCAGAACTGACCCAGGGAACATGGTAGAAAAACGAATTTAGTATGCCTGAACTCAGAATGATAAAATACATCTTTTAGTGAAGTTGGTTTTAACATTCTGTGTTTGAAAATACCACTTTTAGAAAGTGGGTATTTTCTTGCCTAAACTTCCAAGCCTGCCTCTGCTAGGTTGTGTATTCCTTGTCTGGAGATTGAGTGACAGGGGCTGGGGGTGGCTACAGGAGACAGGGTGAGTCAGCACAGGGCTGAATAGAAAGATCTGCATCCAGAGTGGAGGGAGGAGTTGCACCTGGGTCTGAATAGGGCTGTGCCTGCCTTCCACAATGCTGGCTCCACCTCCTGCCGGGCGGCTGAGCACTCTGCCCCACATTCTGAAAGGAAAGAAGGAGTCAGAAAAACAAAGTGCTCCAGGACTGACCAGAACTGGTTTTGGACTAGGCAGAGGCCTCTCTGCCTTCAGAGAACAAAGAAAAAGGTGTATAAAAGGGGACCCAGACCTCTAGGAAATTAGATCACTTTGGGAAACAAGAAGAAACCTTTGCTGAGGAGCGGAACCAAGAAGAAACTGAGGAGAAGACTATCCCTAAGCTAGAGGGATCTGCCTGCAGTGGTTGCCTGACTGCCAAAGGAAGGAGAAAGGACTTTGTGTGCACTTTTATTCAACTTGTAAAGTATCTCCAAGGGCTTGAGAAAAGAGCTTGCCTCCTGCTGAAGTCTCAGGGACAACAGACTTCAACCACCAGCTCCCCAAGAATCCTTTGGAAGTGCCTGCTGCTGTTTTGGGCCTTCTGAAGGGACTGCGTGTCGCAAGGAGCTGGAAGCGCGACTCAAGAGGGAGAAGCGTGTCGCCGTCGCAGCCGCTGCCGTCGCATCACGGAGATGACGCCGCTGTAGCTGACGCATTGCACCGCATCTCAAGAAACGTCCCGCAACCCCGAAGAAGCGTGTCGCAGCCGCTGCCGTCGCATCGTAGATGTCGCCGCTGTAGCTGTCGCATTGCACCGCATCAAGAGAAGAGTCTCGCATCGAGGAAGAAGCGTGTCGCCGTCGCAGCCGCTGCCGTCGCATCGTAGATGTCGCAGCTGTAGCTGACGCATTGCACCGCATCGAGAGAAGCGCCTCGCATCCACGGAGAAGCGTGCCGCCGTCGGAGCTGCTGCCGTCGCATCACGAAACCAGGGTGTCGCCGCTGCAGTTGTCGCATCGAGCGGAAGCGCCTGCAACGTTGGAGAAGAGTGTCGCAGCCGAAGCTGTTGCCGTCGCATCGCTGAACAAGGGTGTCGCCGCTGCAGCTGACGCATCGAGTCGAGACTCTCGCAACATCGGAGAAGCGTGCCGCATCAGGAAGAACTTGACGTCTTTATTTCTTTGCACCAGAACTTTGTCGCATTTCCATCGCTGCAACATTGCTTGTTGTGGAAGCGTCCCGCATCGTAAGGTACATTGACTTAAAGTGTCGCATCTTAAGAACTGAACTGAACTAAGCTAAAACTACCATTTTAAGTACAGTATTGTGGATTTTTGTCATTTATGGTCTTGTGTTAAAACTATATAAAGAATACTTATTTTTGATATAAACCTTGTGTGGTGTCCATCTGTAGTGTGTCACGAGATTACTGTATGTGTTCACAAATGCTTTACACACTGCCTCTGAGATAAGCCTGTCTGCTCGTGCCAAGCTACCAAGGGGGTGAGCAGGGGTTATTTTAGGAGTGTACCCCCCTACCCTGACTAGAGGCGAGGGTCCCTATTTGTCACAAGTACCTACCTGTGCCAACTAGAGACCCCCAATTCTAACAGATACTATGCTAATTCCATGTTTTCTGACGATGGTTGCGAGGGGGACCATGTAGATGTTGAAGAGTGTGGGGTTGAGGGAGGATCCTTGGGGTACTCCACATCTGATCTCTGTGGGTTCGGAGAGGGAGGGCGTGAGTCTTATTCTTTGAGTTCGGCCGGCGAGGAAGGAGCGGATCCAGTCTAGGGCAGTTCCCTGTATGCCGGCGTCGTGGAGTCTGGCAGCTAGTGTCCTGTGGGAGATGGTGTCAAAGGCTGCTGAGAGGTCTAGTAGGATGAGGGCTGCGGTGTTGCCTTGGTCGAGTAGTGCGTTGATGTCGTCCGTGGTGGCTAGGAGGGCGGTCTCGGTGCTGTGGTTGCTGCGGAAGCCGGATTGAGATGCGTCAAGGATGTCGTTGGATTCTATGAAGTTTGTTAGCTGGATGTTGACGATCTTCTCTGTGACTTTGGCAGCGAAGGGGAGGAGAGAGATGGGCCTGTAGTTCTTGAGGCCCGTCGGGTCGGCGGAGGGCTTCTTGAGGAGGGGTTTGACTTCTGCACGTTTCCCGTCATCGGGGAACGTGCCTGTTTCGAGGGTGCAGTTGATTGCCTGTCGTAGTTCTGGTGCGATGGCGGAGGCGGCCCTGTGGCAGATGTGCGGCTGGCAAGGGTCAGTGGGTTCTCCAGAGTGTATGCTCCTCATGGTCTTAGCAGTGTCTCCTGTGGTGGCAGGGGTCCAGGCGAGGATGGTCGGCTGAGTGGCGTTGCTGGTGGAAGGTGTTGGGTCGGTGCTTTGATCATGTTCGTCGAAGTTGTCATAGAGTGTCCTGATCTTGTGGTGGAAGAAGGAGCCGAGTTTGTTAAAGATGTCCTGGGAGGGAGGGACGTCAGAGGTTTCGCTGGGGCGTCTGGTGAATTCTTGTATGATGTTGAAGAGTTCTCTGGAGTTGCAGGAGTTGGAGAGGATTCTGTCCTGGATGAAGTTCCTCTTCTTAGATCTGATGAGTTGGTGGTGTGCCGTAGTGGCGGTCCTGTAGGTGGTGCATGCTTCTGGGGTTTTGCTGTTCCTTCATGCTTTCTCGAGTCATCGGCACAAGCGCTTGGATTCTCGGAGGTCCGTGGTGAACCAGGTGGCTATCGTGGTGTGTTGTCTGTCGGAGTTCTGGAGGGGTGCGAGCGTGTTGGCACAGTCGGCAATCTATTTGTGGAGTTCGTTGGCTGCAGAGTTGGCGATGGTCATGGTGGGAGGAGGAGTGCGGCTGAGGGCGGAGGCAAGGTGCTTTTTGGTGATCTTGCTCCAGTTTCTGCGCGGGGGCGTGGCGCAGGCTTGTGTGCGGTGGGTTTCGAGAAGGAGAAGTGGACGCATTGGTGGTCCGTTCAGAGGGGTTGCGTGGTGTGACTGAAGCGAATGTTGTTTCCTCTGGCGAAGATGGGGTCGAGGGTGTGTCCCACCTTGTGGGAGGGGGTGGTGACGAGTTACTTCAGTCCGATTTTGGCGAGGTTGTCTAGGAGGGCGGTGGAGTTGGGGTCGCTGCGGTTGTCAAGGTGGAAATTCAGGTCTCCGAGCAGAACATAGTCCGTGGAGGCGAGGGGCGTGATATGGTCTGCGATGGTGTTAGTAAATAGGGCACGGGGTCCGGGAGGTCTGTAGGCGAGAGTCCTGCGTAAAGTTGTTCTGGGGTTGACCTGGATCTAGAAGTAGATGTGCTCCATAGGGGGCGAGGAGTCGTTAGAGATGGAGGTTGTCATTGTTCTGGAGTTGACCTGGATCTGGAAGTGGATGTGCTCCATAGGGGGCGAGGAGTCGTTAGAGATGGAGGTTGTCATTCGGAGGGAGCTTTTGTGGACGATATCTTTCATACATTTGCAACATCCCTTTGTATATCAGCCCACATACCTGTTATATTTGTAAACATATACACAGCTTGTGCACGGCTCCTGGTATTCCTCAGCGTCGCCTGGTCCTTACAGCTGCAGAGTCAAGGTACTCGTCAACTTTCCT